>JARSSU010012772.1:0-11080 GCA_029619165.1 Eurosta solidaginis | reverse complement strand
GGGGAGGGAGGACCCTGTTAAGGGTCAAGATCGGTACTCAACGTGACGAACTGGATTGTTAGGGACTTGATTTTGACTATGGATAGGAATTGATGACTTTGGGCTGGTAGGTGCAGTATTCTGCCACCTTAGTAGGTCGGGGTGAAACCCTATCGAAATGGCTGGTAGGCTAATGCTGCACCTGCCCACGTCCCGTTAAAACCGTGGCGGGCTCAAGGTACGTTCCGGCTCCGTCGCTGTTAAGTTGGTGGTGTAGGTGCGGTTGAAGATTTTCCCGCTTTGCGTCCGGTCTGGCTCTGAACGCATTACCCATAAGGTAATGCGTCAACCCTCGCGTGGCCTCCCTGCGCAGCATAGATAACCACGGGACCGTTGAAGGGCGACTACACAATCGGCTCCGGATAGCGGCCTTGAGGGGGGACTTCTTAGAATGGACACGAAGACGAACAAAAAGGAGGGTAGGAGTGACGGCGAAGGTCGTCATGGTGCGAGGGACGCGACAGGTGCGGAGAGTGCTCCGAAGCAGGTCGCCGCCAGCCGGGAAAGCTCCCGGCGGGTCAAAAGGGCTGATCAGACGGATCAGCGCAGGGGTTTGGTTTCATACCCGTAGGTACGGATAGTTCGGGTAGTGGAGGGGTGTCGAAACCGACACCCAATGCAGGCCCATATGGGGCTGTGAGAGGGAAAGGCAGAGGTCCGGCGAATGCGACGGACCAGCCCAGTACTAGTAAGGAAGCCCTGTCGCGAGGAGCTTTCCCAACGGGAGCCCTGGGGTCGAAGCCTGCCGGGAAAGGTAGGCGATCGACGCCGCGTAGGAAAGCTCTGGGTGATCGGCGCCTAGCTGAGAAGATCTTGGAGCGCTACGGTGGAAGGGATGCAGCTCAGATGTCTGAGAAGCATTCCCGGACGCTGGAGTGGGCCAGGAGCGTCGTAGCTTGCGACGACCACACACCGGTGTCGAACGATGCGGGTGAGCAGCAGGGTTTGGGGGCTATGAAGCGGCAAAGGTCGGATGAGCGGAATGCCTCAACGACAAAAAGGGCCCGAGGAGGTGGGGACGCAATTTCGTTTAGCGAAATCGCTAAACGAGCGGGCTCCATCACCCTCGGGGTCCTGGATAGGAGTAGGGAGGATGGTGCCATCTCCCGAGAGGAGTGGCCGTGGGTCGCCAGCGCCATATCAGCGGCCTATATGACCGCTGTTATGGAGAGTCCAGGTACGCGGCCAGGCTTCGGGGTGGTATCATGGTAATCAGTCAGTAATCAGTCTAAAGATTACTTGTGCTGACGAGCGGTCGGCCTGTATCTTTAAGAAAATAATTTCTTTGGTTGGGGAGATCTGGAGGGGAGCCAGACTCGAGGCCGTGGAACGGAGGGATCTCCCCCTTCGACCGAGGGCTCGGGTGTGGTTGCCTGCTGGGCCATCTCAGCCGGAGAAAATACTTGAATTAATGCGTTACTGCAACCCAGAACCTTCCGATGCATAACTGGAGCGTCCTCAGAGTAGAGGAGGCTGTTGGGCCACGTCGGCAAGTGCTGATTCTGCTAAACGCAGAGTCCACCGGTCCTCTCTCTGACACGAGGGGGGTTATCTCCTATGGCCTCGAGCGTGTGGTTCTCAAAATCTACCACGCCGATTCCAGGGGAGATGGTTCCTCTCCCACAGAGACTGTTCGGGAGGTGGAGGCGTCCGCAGGGGAGCCAGTATCAATGGTTGTGGATGCTGACTCCGCTAATTTGGACAGCGAAAGCACTGTTGATGTCCCGTCATTAGCGGGATTTGTCATCAGTGCTAGTCGTCTGGCTGATAGGGCCGAGGAGGAGCTCCTATCCTCCGAGGGCGAATCATCGATGGCGGGATCCGTCATCAGTGTAAGTCGTCTGTTGGGGGGGAGGAGGATCTCCTAGTCTCCGAGGGCGAAGCCGCCAAGGATGGGGTGCAGAAGAAGAAGGGTGGTGTTGATGGAAATCCGTCAAATCAATCTTCAGCATTCTAAGGCGGCTTCCGCAAACTTGTTGCTCTGTCTTGAGAAAGGCGGAGTGGATATAGTCCTTGTCCAGGAGCCGTGGCTGAGTAGTAACGGCGGTAAAATTTCTGGATAAGGACGGGAAAATTCAACACCTTGGTGCATGGGGAGGCAGGTAGGCCTAGATCCTGTGTGCTTATTAAAAAGGAATTTAAAGCTTTTATTCTCTCTAATTTCAGCAATGCTGACGTAACCACGATCTGCCTCGAGCGAGGCAGTAACGAATTGTGGGTGGTCTCAGCGTATATGCCCCATGGGGACGCAACGGGACCACCGCCTGTGATACTGGGCGAAATCACCGCTGAAGCAAGGCGGAGAGGTGTTGGCGTAATCATAGGTGCCGATGCTAATGCACACCATAGCATATGGGGGAGCTCGGATACGAACACCAGAGGTGAGTCTTTATTTACTTTTATTGTAGATGAGGGACTTTGTATATGTAATAGGGGGAATGACCCGACTTTTATTACTGCGGTAAGGGAGGAGGTCCTGGACCTCACCCTGGTTAGCAGAGAACTGGAAGATCGGATATCTGGATGGAGGGTTCTCAACGAGCACTCTTTCTCTGATCACCGATATATTCAGTTCTCGGTGAATGAAGAACGTCCCTGTAAAATATCTTTTAGGAACCCTAAAAGTACCAACTGGGACTTGTATTGTAGGAAGTTGGGAGAGCTATTTCTGAGGCCGCTATCGTTGGTTCGGACCTGTCCGAATCTGAAATAGACGGTCTGGTGGAAAACTTCACCTTGGCAGGCAATAGCGCCTTTCAAACAGTCCTGCCCACTGAAAACTTATAGGGGAAGGGCAAGCCGCCCTGGTGGTCTGATTCCCTTGACGACCTAAGAGCGTCCAGTAGGCGGCTCTTTAACAGAGCCAGGTGGAGTAAACTACCCTCGGACTTGGAGCTCTATAAGCTGAGTATGGGGATTTATAAATATGAAATAAGGTTAGCCAAGAGAGATTCATGGCGAAGCTTCTGCGAAAACGTAGAGGGCTGCAATGAATCCGCGAGGCTTAGAAAAATAATCTCTAGGAATCCCGCCCCTCGGGGGTATCTGAGAGATGATGGTGGGGACTGGTCGATGAGTAGCGAGGAGTCCCTGAGACTTTTACTGGACAATCATTTTCCCGATGTCCCAGTTGCGCAGGGATCTTCGCTTGCGTGGTCGGCGGTTGCTGGCCATGCAGAAATGCCTGCCATCCCACTACGGGAAAGTCAAATATCCTGGGCTATAAATTCGTTCAAGCCCTATAAGTCACCCGGTCCGGATGGCATCATTCCTGCGCAACTTCAAAGGTCTTTAGGGATTTCCTGCCGCTGGTTGGCCATCATCTACACTAACTGCCTCAGGCTTAACTATATCCCTAAGTCGTGGCACACGGTTAGGGTCATCTTCATTCCGAAGGCCGGCAGGAGCTCTCATGTGTCACCTAAGGATTTCAGGCCAATCAGTCTCTCGTTGTTTCTTCTTAAGACGTTTGAGCGGCTGATTGACCTGTACCTACGAGAAAGGATACCTGGGGGGTTACTGTCGGCTTCACAGCATGCGTACTGCAAAGGCAGATCGACGGAAACGGCTCTCCATTCGATTGTAAAGCAAATAGAGGGGTCTCTAGAACATAAAGAGTATGCTCTGGGTGCCTTTCTAGACATCGAGGGGGCTTTTAACAATGTCTTACCGGGGGCTTTCGAAATAGCTCTGGTGGGTTTAGGAGTCGAAGCGGCTCTGGTTGAATTTATTAGCAAACTTCTATGCGGCAGAATTGTCGCAGCGGAGTGGGGAGGAGCCATAATAAGGAGGAAGGTGTGCAGGGGCACGCCACAGGGGGGTGTCCTATCTCCTCTGATCTGGGTTGTGGTAGTAGCAAATTTCTGGGCACCCTGCGCGATGTTCTGCAGGGATACCTGGATACTGTGGCTAGGTGGGCTGAATCATGTGGCTTGGCGGTCAACCCGGGAAAAACAGAATTGGTTCTTTTTACAAGGAGATATAAGATACCCAACTTCAGAACTCCTTCGATTGGAGGGGTACCGTTGGTACTTACTGACAGGGTTAAATATTTGGGAATTGTTCTGGACAAGAAGCTGTCCTGGAGGCCCAATGTGGAAGATAGGGCCAGGAAGGCCGCGGTTGCCTTGTACTGCTGCAGGGGGGCTATCGGAAAGAGATGGGGGCTCTCGCCAGGAGTAGTACACTGGCTTTATGAGATGGTGGTCAAACCGATTCTGCTATATGGGGTGCTGGTCTGGTGGAAAGCACTGGACACGGCGAGCACTCCAAAATGCTAGTGTCAGTGCAACGGACGGCGCTTATCGGTATCAGTGGCGCTATGAGAACAACACCTACCTGGCACTGAATGTCATGCTGAATATACATCCAGTAGATATTGCGGGAAAGGCAGCCGCGGCCCGGTCGTTGGTCAGGCTTCGTGATATGGGTTATATGCTTTCTGATTTCGGACACTCTAGCCTTCTTACTAGTTTCGACTTTATCCCAGACAGGACGGACTATTGCATGCCGGTGGCCGCTCCCTATATAACCTTCACCCCAGTCATTCCCCCGAGGGAGGAGTGGAGAAGAGGAATTATCTGGGGAATGGGACCGGTTAACTTGTTCACGGATGGGTCGAAGTTGGACGGAAATGTTGGCGGGGGGGTCTTTTGTCAAGAGCTAAATGTAAGCCGCAAGTTGAAGTTGGCTGATCACTGCAGTGTATTCCAAGCGGAAGTTGCTGCGATTAAGGATGCGGTGGATGAAATGCTATCCAGCGCTACTACGGTTAGGGAATTTAACATCTACTCTGATAGCCAAGCGGCTATAAAGGCCTTGAGCTCAACTACAGTGCGATCGAGGGTGGTCTGGGAGTGCCTGACCTCACTTGCGATTCCATCGAATTATTTTACAATTAAGATTATCTGGGTCCCGGGCCATAGTGATATTCTGGGTAACTGTCAAGCGGATCTCTTAGCCCGAATCGGTACAACTGAACCGGATGAAGAGGGCTGTAGGGATTTCGGGATTCCGCTAGCTACCTGTGCATTGCTCTTCCATAGCTGGGCCTCGAGTCAGCTCAGCAAACGTTGGGCGGACACTACGTCTTGTAGGATATCAAGATCTTTCTGGCCGTAAGTGGATGGCAGGAGATCTGCTGAAATAATTGGGTTCACTAAGGCTCACCTATCAATGGTCATTGGGGTTTTGACGGGGCACTGTCCCATGGGTATCCATGCGGTACGTCTCAATATATTGGAAACTCCATCCTGCTGCAGCTGTATGGAGGATGATGAGGTGGAATCACCAAATCACTTTATGCTTTACTGCCCAGCTTTTGCCAGAACTATGCGAAAGTATTTCGGTCGTGACTCACTTGAATCTCCCGAGGAGCTATCCAAGGTTGAGATCGGGATCATTCGGAACTTTATCGTTGCTACCCAACGATTCTCTAAGTAGTTATATCTACGTCACCGTTAGTTTAGTTTATTATATGTGGTATCACAACGGACCGTCATGTTGTCCAAGTGAGCTTCCTCTATCAGGGAAGCTACCACCCAACCTAACCTAACCTAAGTCCAGCATGTATATATAGAATATGTATTCTTCGAAAACTTATTACGAAAATATTTAATCAAAAGTAACTATTTACCGCATATGTGCATGCAGAAGCGAATGGGACCTTTGGAAGCTGGTTGACAATAGAAATCAAAACAATTTGATTAGAGCTTTTTAACTTATAAAGTGCAAAGAACTACATAATTAGGTATACAAAATGTTAGAGCAGGTATGATGAGTAACTTACAGAGCGTGAGAGAATTTCACTTTTCAAATGAAAACGCAGTCTAAACTGTATTTGTTGGCGAATGTGATTCTGTGTTTGATTTGCTTTTGTTTCATTGATTGAAGCTTTATATCTGTGACGTGAACAGTCAAGGAAGTGATTTTTACGTGTCACTTCACTACTGGATTATTAAATAGGCAGATATTCATATAGCAAAGCACTTAATCTGAATGTGCACTCACACATTAGTTAGTAGACACTGAAAACTTCAGTGAGCTTTTAAGTCGAATATGCCAGAGTTTACATCATTTACCGCACCTTAATTTGCTAGTCGACAGCATGATACACTATCTAGCTAAACAAACAGACTGTGCGATATTCAGTGCGGGTGAACGGTGGTGCTCCCAGTTGATACAGATGTCCTAATATCTCCAAAGTAGCATAGCCTGGCGATCGTTAGTTACCGTCGCATCATAGCTTGAGAGCTTGTACTCTTCATAAATGGTGCCTAGGAAAGATTTTTAAAGATTGGATTGTGCACGAGAGTTCAGCAACATCATCGCGTTTCGCTTCGTTTTCCATGACTGAATGAATACCTGAAAATTGTCAAAACATCTCAGTATATTACCCGAAACTGTCCCAAATCAGGGGTCTTATGTAAATTTAATATATGTATGGAGATACGAAAAAGTTTCGAAACAAAACTGAAACTACTTTACACCGAATACAAGGGACCCCGAAGTCAGGCGTCAAAGATAAAATCAATGGAATATCGAAACAAGAAGAATCTCTAAATATAGAAAAAATGACCTCAAAGTTTTTAATTGATCCTGTAAACAACATGGAAATTATACCGAAACTCTTCTAAATTTATCTCGTAGTATTCCCGAAACGATTCCGAAAAAACGTCCTGAAACGTTCCTGAAATGATCTCAAAATAGTCCCAAATAAGATTCCAAAAACAGATCTCGAAAAGATCCATCCAAATTACTGCCGAGGGACGAATCCGCATAGAAAAACTTAACTGAATTTTCGATTTTGCTTTCCCTTGGCCGGAATCCAGGCGAAGCACGCTACCAGCAGCTGATCAACCACGCAGAGAAGGTAGATCTGATCGTGTTTAATTGGAAGTATAAGGTCCGCAATTGATAAATACCTCAACATGGCACAAAGTATCTAGTAGCGATAGACTGCAAGCTGTAGTGAAAGCTCAGTGCGAAGGATACAATGAAAAAGGCTTTCACGGTACTTTAGCATGATGGACTGTAAATTGTGGGGTCTACTTTCCTTCCATTTTCGATGGGTATTTAAAGCGATTGTGAAGCCTATCCTGTACTAGAGACTCCCCTCTGTCACAAATAGGACATATTCTAAGAATCTCGAACAGGTGTGGGAATTATCAATAATCACTATAACGGAAGCTTTACAGACATTGTACCGAATATTTTTCAATGATTGTTCAGAAATGATTCCTAATTGGAATAGATTTGTTTTTGAAACAGCTTCAAAATATGCCCGAAAACGATCTTAGAAGTGTGTTGGAACGTTCGGGAAATAGTCTCCAAATGATGTTAAAACGACTTAGTCCCTTAACGATTATAAAATTGTTCCAAAGGTAAGGTAGGGATAGATCCCAAGAAAAATCCTGAAATGATGGTATTTAAGTGATTCCTAAATAGTCCTGAAACTATCCCCAGATAGTCACGAAATGATCCCAAACTGAGCTCGAAAATAAAACCTGGAATAGCAAACGAATGATCCTGAAATATTCCCTAAATAGCTGTGAGTAATGCCCAAATTGGTACAAAAACAACCCCGAAATTATTCTGATATAATTTCCTAATTAGTCCTAAAATGCTGCCGAAATCAGTCAGTCATTAAATTGTTCTAAATTAGAGGGCAAGAAATATTAGAGAGATTCGATTATTAAAATAAAAATCAATTTTCACCTATAATTTTTGACTTTTATATTGAAAGTCAACTTTTAACTACTACTTTGGAGTTTTATTATAAACTTAAATATGGGTTTTTCTAAGAGGGTCGCCTCTCGTTCGGAGTCGGCGTAAAACATGGTCCCCCCCATAAATTCAGAAAACAAAAATTCAGAACACTGAACTCTTTTTTCAGAAAGCCAAAATTCAGATGTTACAACTTAGAAACAAAAATTCAGAAATCAAATACAGAAGTAAAAATTTAGAAGTCAAAATTCAGAAAGTAATCAGAGAGCAAAAAAACATTAAATTTTGCGCAAAATTTAATGTTTTTGTGCTCTCTGATTACTCTCTGAATTTCGATTTCAGAAATTTAACTTCGGAATTTTTTTTAGCCGTCTGGTAACTTCTTGGGACACAGCAACGTCGAAAGAAGGAGTTATATCGAATCGAATTATGGATGTATTATGTATAATAGCACCAAATTGAATGAAGCTCGAACAAAAAATTCTATCGAAGGGTGGCACAACGCCACTCGAGGTGCGTTTGGGATACACCCTAACATATTTAACATAAAATTGCAGCATTTTTCAGCTGGAAGCGAGTCATATCGAAAACGCAAGCAAAAACTATAAAGACCTCGGCCAGCGCTTGTTTAATATTGTAAATTCATTTGTTGTTGTGGTTGTTGTTGTTGTATTAACAATAAAGGCACTCCCCGGAGGCTTTGGCGAGTGTTACCGATATTGATGGTCCCTTGCCGCATATAGGTTGGTACGTTCAGGTAACAAATCACCATTAAGGTACTAGCCCAACCTTCTCGGGAATGATTAATATGACCATATTAAACCTTCCGTGAGGAACTTTGGGTCGCCAGAGCCTCGCCTGCTAAATATGTGTATAATACATTCTTATTTGTAACAGGATTCCCCTCGTGTAGGTAAGGTTGACAATTGGGTTGCGGAAGCTTTGGAGCTATAAAGCTGTGTATTGCTCTTAGAAGTATCAACCGCTTGATACCGCTCATTTGGAAAAGATAAAAGCAAAAAAGATTTAATTAATTACATGCTTGCTATTGCACACAATTTAAAATTTTAGATTGTGCTACTTTTTCTTTATATGTACAAAATACCTTCCAAATAAATAAACGAGAGAAATGTAATGTGTTTTCTGTCGTCTGATTACTTTCTGAATTTTGACTTCTGAATTTTCCCTTCTGAAATTTGATTTCTGAATTTTGACTACTGAATTTGACTTCTGTTCTTAATGTTTTCTGAAAAAATATGTTTCTGAATTTTGTTTTCTGAATTTATGGGGGGAGGGGGGCACCGTAAACCATGAAGGTCCCGTCCCGACAACTATGAGGAAAAACTAAAAGGGGCACGGCACAATTGGAGGATAAACTTGGCCTCTCTTCGGTGGCTATCGCGTCTTGCAATTTATTTACTTAATAGCTTATGCCCGGGGGTTTCACCCACATTTCTATAAAAATATGTAAAAGAAATAAAAAAAATCTTTTAATGTTGTGTATTTGCGAGTTTAGGTATTGCTGAAAACCATTGGATATAAGATATTTTTTGTAATATTATTTGGAGTATAAATAAAAAGATTATTCCATTTTATCGAGGTTTTGGTAAAATAATAATAGTTCTGAAGAATCCAATTTGTAAGGAAAGGTGAACGCCTCTTTTTCCCTAATTCCACATTTTACTGGTGCAGTTAGGACTTAACGTCATATACTTGCTTACAAATTTTCATTATTCTACCATTACTACATCCAAGAAATATGCCGTATAAAATATCCATTGGTATGGAAGGTGCCTCACCCACATTTTCATTTAGGAATTAACCTCATATAACTCTTTACTGAATTTCAATGTTGAAGCATGAATATCTCCGGCATTAAATACTCTATATGTATGGCAGGTGCCACGCTCCCTTATATGTTGAAGCTATTTTTCGGATATGACCATTCTTGGAGGTCTCTAGTGGGTGTTTCAAGTTTTTTTTTGTTATCGGTCGATGCGTTTAGCACGCAACTCCATCTATACCTACATTAGGAAGGGTCGATTTAAAAATCCCTCATTGCTCAGTGAAAATCGTATTCTAGGGATCAAAATAGGAAACTCTGCCGAAGGAACCATACCTCTAAAACGAATTCTGATGTCTCCCCTTTGGTCGAACTTTTGGGTAGGGGCAATTTCAATTCTACCTGCTGTGTCTTGTGGTGGCTTAAAAAAAACAACACAAGCAATTTTACGCAATTGTGTCACAGTGATACCTTCGTTTTTTAAAACGGTTGAATAAAAAACCCACACAACTAGGTTTACGACATGCAAATGCATCACAGTGATGCCCTGGTTTTAAAAGGGAGTTGTAAAAACGCTAATTTCTAATAATTTTTTTTAAATTTCTTTTCTATTACTAAGTTAAATTCATTTTTTCATTTACATATGTTCTGAATAAATAAATTTCTAAAGAGAAAAATAAACTCCAAAAAGAAGAAACACAGGCATTTCAAAGTGGGATTTTTCAAAATTTGGCCCCTACGACCCAAAGGGGGGGACATCAGAATTCGTTTTAGAGGTATGGTTCCTTCGGCAAAGTTTCTTATTTTGATCCTTAGAATATGATTTTCACAGAGTAATTGGCGATTTTTTTGCCTCCCCACAAATCGACCCGGCGTAACCTACATACATACATACAAAATTTGTTTTTATATTGTCACTTGGCAACCCTAAAATACAATTGACACTTGGCAATCCTTACTCTTCATATATTCCCGATTGCAAAGAGAGTGTTATTCGGAGATTCAACGAGGCAGCGTGAAAAATCAGCCAAATCAATTAATAATTAAACCTAATATCTTTTATTAAACTTTTGAACATTCAATACATATAATTAAACATATTAATTAGCATAAACCGTGTCTATGTATTAATTTTACATATCTCGGAAGACCCTGTTGTAAGTATATATAAACTAAAATACAACGCAATTAATAGTGAAAAGTGCATTTTAGTTCGTCACATATTAAATAAATGTGAAAAAGCAATTTGAGACTCCGCTGCATTCGCGAAAAATTTGAGACCCCTCTGCTATCGTTTGCTGCTAACGACGCGTCGTAAAGAAGAAACACAGGCATTTCAAAGTGGGATTTTTCAAAATTTGCCCCTACGACCCAAAGACATCAGAATTCGTTTTAGAGGTATGGTTCCTTCGGCAAAGTTTCTTATTTTGATCCTTAGAATATGATTTTCACGGAGTAATGGGCGATTTTTTTGCCTCCCCACAAATCGACCCGGCCTAACCTACATACATACATACAAAATTTGTTTTATAT
>JARSSU010012771.1:0-12985 GCA_029619165.1 Eurosta solidaginis | reverse complement strand
ATTTTTTTTCATTTCTTAAATTTTTAAAATTTTTTTGTAATATTTTAAAATTAAAATTTTTATTATAAGTTTTCAAATTCAGTTCACCTATTAAATTTCTTATCGCTCAACAAGAGTACACAAAATTAAAGATAAAACTATGAATTTCATTAAAAAATCATGAAACCCATGTTTTAAAAACTTACAACATAATGTGATGTGATGGGCTTAAATAAACGAATAAGCATATGATAACACAACTGCAATATATATTTATGTATATGGATGATATGAGGCACATTCTAACCTACATACAAGTTTTTAGTATAGTTCTTATTACATAATTTTTTTTTATATACAATGCGTATAAACGAATTAAATGAAACAATTAGACGCATTCAAAACATACAAATAACTTTTTTTTTGCCCAGATGCAGGCAAAATGCGTTGAACATTCTCAAGAATACTGTAGAAGTTTGACAACAATTGCAATTGTTTGAAAGCATAGTACATTTATAGCTAAATCCGCGAAAACAGAGAGCGTTTCTTATTAAAAGCTTAGAATTATTTTTTTTACGTTTCCATCTTACAAAAATTTTATATGTAAAACCTAAGAGCTTCCATGAGCGGGTTATATTAATTAAGCAAACAGACCAAAATTGTATTATTGGTTTTCCTTTAAGAAAATGAATTGTCAATAAATTTGTATTTAAAATGGGAATGCTGACTTCCTTACTTAATTAGAAGGCACTTACGGAATGCAGGTAAGGGGCCACCGAAAATTCAGGTGCGTCGGTGGCAATGGATTTTGAGGGTGGGTTAAAGCACCGGGCGTCGCAACAACACCCGCGGCGCTCCTCTATATATTCGGCCTTTTTCCCCTATTCTTTACTTTTCAGCTTTTTTTTCTTCTTTTGATTTTCAGCGTTGGTAACCGGCCATATCCGGTTCGGTAATTTTTTTGCGGTAACTTTTTTTGAATTTTGAATGTTTAACGGTCTGTTCGTGACATCCGGGTCGGTGGGATGTTGTTTTAGTTTGACTTTATAAGCGTTTTGAGTCGGTCTCTGTGCTTCTGTCGGTTTTTCTTGAATTTGACAGCTGTTAGTTTGATAGGCATGATAGGAATTTTTTTCTGTTTATGGCGCAGGAACAGTAAGGTTGGCAAGGACCCGCCCCAGCCGACAATGACTAGCCACTGTGCACCACAACATCATGCCGACTGCCTTACTTACTGCTTCCATCATAGATGCGATTCCATAACAATTTGAATGTTAAATTTATATTTGCATATGTTCACGCGTCATTGCAACGTAAGGCAAGGTGCACACGAGGCTACGGGTCATAGACGCGTACAAGATATTGCATATACCTACAATTTCTGTACGCCTCAAGATCTGCACACGAAGCTAATTTCGAGCGTCGCTACAAAAAGCAAACAATTATTGAAAAAAATAATTTAATTTCTTCAGCTATATCCGTCCCCGAAACCAAAGGAAAACAGGTATTAAATTTTGATTGCATCCCCGTGCCTTTGCAAATTATGAAAGGCAATTTTAAACCACCGCGGACTAGAGAAAATTGTGATTTCTAGTTTCCAACACTTTTTAGCCTTTTAAACGCTTCAACAATGTCTAACCAAGCTGTTGTGGTGTTTAATACTCTTTTTCGCATTGGTAATATATCTTTCACGTACTTTTATTAACTAAAGTAACATTTTTTAACTAATTACACAAATTTGCATACAAAAAAATGTAAACAAACATCTTTTTCTTCCTTTTTTTTCGAGCGTACGTACGCTTAGCGACCAACACTGCTGTACGCTTAGCTACACGAAAATTTCATGCTTTGTCGTTTTCATGCAGTTGGCGCTTCGTATGCAGCTCTCCATTCAAATACATGTGTTCGGCATCACGCGTACAAATTTCGCAAATTTTGCCTAACTTATGTTTGTGAAAATGTGATTGGCCTTTATATGAAATAGTTTATCTCACGAGGCCATTAGTATGCAATATCCCTACAAAAAATTTGGTCACAAAGCTTACCCACGGCCATGCAAATGTGACTATGAATATAACCTGTGGCTGTAAAATGACTAGTCAAATGACGTGGATTGACGCGAGCGTTTTTGCAGGGATGTTCCATGGCGGAACGATACAAGGTAGCAGCATGGGAAAGCTGATTATAAACTTTTTTTATTTGATTTGATACATCAACTTCCGGTGCAGTACGATTTTGACATTTGTCCATCGAATTTACAAAAACAAAGTACATAGAATTTTTATATATGTTTGTAGGTATGTAACCATGCTGCCACCTTGTATCGTTCCGCCATGATATGTTCTCTTCTCAACCCAATACAGTCCTAAAAAAGGTTTTTTCAGTTCTCTTTTATACAAAATAGAAAAAAGATTGGGGAACTCTTCGGACTTGGGCTTGCAAAAGAACAGTCTTGTCAAATGTGAAGTTTTTCATGTACAACTTTTTTAGAGTAAAAATTTGTGTGTGATAAGGAATGTAAAAAAAACGTTGTAAATAATTCCAAAATAATTAGAAAAGAACTATGAAAAGTCCATACAAAGTATAATACTAATATACGATAATAGTCTAGTTGAGGGGTCGACTGCTAATACGCTACCAAAAATATCGAGTGAGGTGTCAAAAGACGCGTATTAATCTCGAGAACAATAATCCGAAGGCGGAAAAGAAAAGTTGGTAGTAGTGCATTTTACGGTACCCACCCTAAAGTTGGGCTGAGATTTTCGAGTGAGGTATCTAAAGACGCGTATTAATCTCGAGAACAATAATCCGAAGGCGGAAAAGAAAAATTTTATCTCTGTCCGGAGATATTTGTTGTTGAAGTTGGCGATTTCCATGTGGTTGTTGTTGTGTTGTACCCACAAAAAAAATTGTGCATCACCGTGGCGGTAGCCACGGTTATACCACACCCGGACTTGGCATGGCGTAGCCCAGGGTTATTTTTTATAAGCGCGGCCGAAGGCCCCCAACGCAGAAAGGTGTTCTGCGCAAAAATACTATGGAGCCGACCCCCGGTTTCGAAGGTACCCGTGGGTTTTTTTCGGTTTTTCGTTAATATCTTTTGAACGCGTTAAAATTTTTATTTTCCGCTATGGGATTATTAATACTGATGTCAAGACGCGTCGTTTGACACCTCTCTCGATATTTTTGGTAGCGTATTAGCAGTCGACCCCTCAACTAGACTATTTCCTTTATCTGAAATTCTCTTATAGAAATGAAAAAAAAAGTTGGCATTGCCGGAGTATCTAAATTTGTTGCAAAATTGGAGGTAAGATTTACTAGAAATTTTCGCAACATATTAAACTGGTTTCTCAGCAGCATTCGGCGGAATGCGGCGCTAACGATATCATCCAAACAAATGCAGCTTGTGGTCACCAGAACCCAGCACCTAATAAACAACAAATATCCCAGGAAAGAAGCAATGTATGTGTAATATTTGGAGATGGGGACATACAAAATAGTCAATTAAGCGATGAAGAAAGTGGTTTCGAAGGATTTGCATCACTCACTACAAGTTCGACAGAACGAAATTCTATATTAAGACAAAGGGCGTGTACTTATTTAGAAAACAAAGACACAATTATTTTAAAAGATTTAATCGCAAACAACGCAGAACTACAAAGATCGTTCCTAAATTCTATGTCTGGTAGCGTTAAGAATGAAGCTGTCGGGTATACTGCTCCGGATATAAAAAGGCGCAACATGTCGAATGAATTAGAAGAGTCTGGTAAGTGTAATTTTTTACTTTATCTTGATAGGGCTTTCGTTTCTAGAAAATCAAGCGCCCTACCACGGTGCACTTCCTTGAAGTCTAGCTCTTAACCATGTAAAAGTGTAGCAGCCTTGTTTGTACTTGCATGCTATGGAATTAAAACAAAACACTCTTATCTGCCATAGTGAGGTCTGCAAGAAAAAACAATTAGATTGTCAAATTAAATTAGAGTCAGTCGATTCACAGGAAATCAGGAACAGAACTATCACAACTAAATTTTGAATACTGTAATAGGTTGAAATCTTACTTATATATATTGATCCTCGACATACGATATATGTCCTGCATTTAATGCGTCCAGACATATTTTCAATGTGTAACCAACGGCCCTAACACGTATGTCTCTATTGCCCAAGTGTATTGAAACTGGAAGTTTCCATTAACTTTCGTTAGAATATACCGAAAAAATTTGTAAGTGATCGCACCTGTTAGATAAGGTGAAGCTTTGTAATTATAAGAATAGTGGCAGAAACCTTTTTATTGTTATTGTTGTAGCGATAAGTACCAAGCCCGACCATATCGGGAACGATTTGTTATGACCACATGCGACCTTCTAGACCATCCCGCCCTCCCACGCCCTAGATCCATGAGGAGTTCGGGGTCGCCAGAGTATCTGCTGTAAATGCAACAGGATTCGCCACGGATAGGTGAGGTTGACAATTGGATTGGAGAAGCTATATATTGCGCTGGTAACCCCTTGAATATATGTTTATTTTAGTCGCCTCTTACGACAGGCATACCTACCGCGGGTATATTCTGACCCCTAACCCCCTGGGGATGTCCAATATGGTTGTTGTTGTAGCAGTGCGTTGTGTTGTAAATGCGCAACCGATCACAAATTGTCATCAATATCCTCTAACGGGGGTCTAAGGAAACTTTGGTTCCACATTGCAATTGAAAATATGGTTGGTTCATGTGGTTGATTCTGGATAGATAATAGTATGGCCTGTTAAGAGAAGGTTGTTTGTTGCTTTAGCAGTGCTTCGCCCCATCCAATAGGTGCGACCAATCACAAATTTTCATTAATGTCCTCTAACGGGAGTCCAAGAAAACTTGCTGTTTCAACAGGGGTGGACCATAATGAGAGGGGTGTTAGAGGCGTTGGTTCCACAATACAATTGGAGAGATGGTTGGTGTCATGCGGGGACACATTGCAAGCAGGACATACATTTTGTATGTCGGGGTTGATTCTGGATAGGTAAGAGTGTAACCTGTTACAGTGCCCAGATCGAAGTTGAGATAGAGTGACGCTCGTTTCCCTAGGGAAACTGCGTTCCTCTTCTGCTAGTTTTGGGTATTTTTCTTTAAGCGCTGGATTCGCCGGGCAATTCCTGGCATAGAGGTCCGACCTTGTTTGTGGATATCACTGAGGACTTGTTTGTGCTTTTTTGCTTGTTGTTGTTGTTGTTGTGGCGAAGGCTTTGGGGAGCGTTATCGATGTGAAGGTCCTTTGCCGGATACAGATCCGGTACGCTACGGTAACACAGCACCATTAAGGTGCTTGCTTGACCATCGCGGGAACGATTTATCTGGCCAACCCTCCCCACCCGCAGGTTCCATGAGTAGCTTGGTGTCGCCAAAGCCTCGTGTGTTAGTGAAACAGAATTCGCCACGTATAGGTGTGGTTGACAATTGGGTTTGGAGAAGCTATATATTGCGCTGGCAACCTGAAAAGGTTGCCTACACAACCCCTTGAATCTGGTATTTTTGTCGCCTCTTACGACAGGCATATACATATATATATGCCTTTTTGCTTCATTCGGCTTTGTTCAAGTCCCGTATTTCCTCATAATGTTTACGGCATTCGGCCGGCCCTTTGCTTTGTAAATGGTAATGAGCGTTTCTTTGTTGTTTTTGTTGTTGTAGCAGTGCTTCGTCCCATCCAATATGTGCGACCGATCACAAATTGTCATCAATATCCTCTAACGGGTGTCCAAGGAAACATGCTGTATCAACAGGGGTGGACCATAATGTGATTGGCGTTCGTTCCACATTACAATTAAAGAGATGGTTTGTGTCATGGGGGGGGTACACATTGCAAGCAGAGCATACATTTAGTATGTCGGGGTTGATTCTGGATAGGTAAGAGTTTAACCTGTTACAGTATCCAGATCGAAGTTGAGCCAGAGTGACTCGTGTTATCCTGGGGAGTGTGCTTTCATCTTACGCAAGTTTTGGGTACTGTTCTTTGAGTACTGAATTCACCGGGCAATTCCTGGCATAAAGGTCCGACGCCTGGAGTTCACTGAGGACCTGCTTGTGTTTTTTTTGCTTCATACGGCTGAGTTCTCAGGTGCCGTATTGGCTCATCAATCAGATGTCTGTTGGGATGCCCAAGTTTTTGGGTATTCAACAGGAACTGTTTGGTTAGCATCTCATTTCTCTCCCTGATGGGGAGTATTCTCGGCTCTTTATGTAGTGGTATTCTGGGGACATAAGAAGACAGCCCGTGGCGGTTCTGAGAGCAGTATTTTCGCATGCCTGTAGCTTCTTCCAGTGTGTAGTTTTTAGGCTTGGCGACCATATAGGGGACGCGTAGCATGCAATCCGCTGGCCAATTGCTTTGTAAGTGGTAATGAGCGTTTCTTTGTCTTTTCCCCAAGTACTGCCACCAAGAGATTTGAGGATTTTATTACGGCTCTGGCTTTTCGGTACAATTGCGTCTGCATGCTCACCAAAATGTAGATCCTGATCAAACGTCACACCAAAGATTTTGGGGGTAGGACAGTCGGCAGCGTAGTGCCATCGACGTGGATGTTCAAAATGGTTGACATTTGGGACGTCCATGTTGTAAATAAGGTCGCGGTGTTTTTAGTCGGTGATAATGCCACGTTTCGCGAGGCGAAAAAACTGGAGAGATCAGGGAGGTAGCCGTTTATTCTGTTGCAAAGCTCATCTATCTGTGGGCCTGGGCCTGTGGCCATTATTGTGCAAACATCGGGGTAGGAAACGATAGTAACTCCTTCTGCTGGCGAAGGTAGCCTTGATATGTAGAAGTTAAGTGGCCAAGTTTTTTTATTGCAACAATTTTTCGGTATCCTTTGTAAAATCCATTAGACTAGGAAGTCAGCTTCAAAACATTCAATCGATTTGTTGGGCTTAATTTGTTGGTTTTGTTAAGTTTGTATGAAATTTAAGTTTCAACAGCATTTTAGCAGGTCAAAATCTTAGTAGTGCGTGAAAAAGTGGAAAAAAATTAATATTACCGCTACTAACTTTGTGAAAAATTTATAAGGAACGGTGAGGTTAGTTTATTTAATTGATATTCTAAAGCTAATAGCCAATTTTTATTACTCCCTATTCAGTAATGTCGAGAAAGAGAATTGCACACCTGAGCAGCTTGTCCTCATACAAAAATTGATTGCTGATGGCAAAACTTATGTGTGCAAACTATCATTGGTTGCTGTTGTTGTTGTTGTTGTACCGATAAGGTTGCTCCCCGAAGGCTTTAGGGAGTGTTATCGATGTCATGGTCCTGTGCCGGATACAGATCCGGTACGC
Organism: Eurosta solidaginis; assembly: GCA_029619165.1. Classification (NCBI taxonomy): domain Eukaryota; kingdom Metazoa; phylum Arthropoda; class Insecta; order Diptera; family Tephritidae; genus Eurosta; species Eurosta solidaginis. Next base: position 5,694 of record JARSSU010012771.1, on the reverse strand, counting down.
TCCGGTAACACATCACCATTAAAGTGCTAGCCCGACCATCTCGGGACCGATTTATATGACCACGTTAAACCTTCAGGCCATCCCTCCCTCCAACCCCCAACTTCCATGAGGAGCTTGGGGTCGCCAGACCCTCGTCTGTTAGTGAAACAGGATTCGCCGCGGATAGGTGAGGTTGACAATGGGGTTTGGAGAAGCTATATATTGCGCTGCAACCTGAAGGGTTGCGCTACACAACCCCATGAATCTGGTATTTTAGTCGCCTCTTACGACAGGCATACCTACCGCGGGTATATTCTGACCCCCCATCCCGCTGGGGAAATGTTTTCCGTATTCGCGACATGTCAATCACCCAATTCTAAACGAAAATTCCGTGCGAGTTTTTTCCCTTCTCCCATTCCTCGTATTCTAAATAAAAATTCCTTGGGAGTTTTTTTCACTTCTCCCTTTCCTCCTATTCTGAACAATGTTCGAAAAAGAGGAAACCGGTTATGGGAGAAAAGTAGGTATTATGAATGTGAGGGAGAGGGAGATTTCTTTGCCATTTCATAGGAGTTTTTTCACTAGTTAAATTGAAGGGAATGCATCAAAATAGTTAAAGGAAATTGGTTCTTTTAAGAAAGAACACTTATTTGTACAAATTTGCGCTAAAATATGTATTTACATTCTACCACAATATTCTCACTGTTAATACAACAACAACAGCAACCACAATATTCTTTATTTTAAGTCGAAAAGTATATCATAAGCAACGGAAGAGCTCTTTGTATATTTGATGCAGCCATCCAGAAATTGCGCAAGGATTTTTTAAGAAGGCTTAATTAGATTTTGGCATATGGTGAAAGGCGAACTCAACTCGACGTGGCCGCCAGAAATGCTTTGCAGAATGAAAGCAGGTAACTCCGGCGGATTTGTGTTAATCCGCCGTCTTCTTCTTATGATCCTCTGTTGATGTTGCTGTGGCACCAATTCATTTCTCATTTCAGTGTATACCACATGAAATGAAATAATGTGCATTGTTTATACCTATTTCTTAATTTCAAACAAATTCGCAACAATAATTAAACTTTTAATTTTTTAAACAAAATAAGAAATGCGCAACGAAATTTCAATGACAAAACAGCTGACTTCGAAAATTCGAAATTCCTATTCCCCAATTTTTCTTCTCCCTAGGAGAAAAGAATTGGAGGAATTTTTCCGCGGGAATAAAAATCCGCGAGAACAAAATTCCGCGAGAATATTTAGAATTGGTCTGATAATATCCGTTTTGCTTTTTAATAACAAAATCACTTTTGTAAATGCTTAAATTTCCGCCACAAATGTATCAGTCAAATCATCATTTTATTAGGTTATTTGTCAAATCATCACTTTCTTAGGTTGGCAACATCAAGCTCCCATGTTTAAATACGCATAAATGCTTTCAAATTATTTATTCAAAATCAACTAACATTTTGTCTACAAAATACAGTATATCTAACTATGAACTTCAATGTGTTGATGAGATTAAAGACGACCTGGGTGTCGTCTCGACAAAAGGTTTTCTTTCATTAATCACATTAACTACGTAACATCGAAATCGTATTCAAAATGCGCAGACCCCCATACCTTTAAGCTGCTCTACACGTCATACGTTAGATCTCATCTTGAATATGCTGTCTTCGTTTGGAGACCAAGCAACCAAACGACCATTAGTAGACACGAGAGAATTCAACAAATTTTCCTTATATATATATATGCCCTTCGGCCGTTAAACTTTCCGAGCCGATTCCTTCCTACTCTGCACGTCTTTTTCTTTTAAGCCTCAAGTATTTGGAAAATCGTAGATCTATACTGTGCTTGCCATTCACATAAAATATTGTGACGAATATCAGCATCACTAAGCTGTTAGTTAAAAATCACGCAACAACAAAAACATGAAGCAGCCACTCTTATGTACATGTGCACATTAAAGCTAGCCACACTTATGTACAAGGCAACGAAGAGATACCTCATATACACAGATGTAGTCATCAGTCGAAGTAGTTACTCACACATACACGCATATGACAATCGCAGAGGCGTGGACTACAGATATACATGTATATAGCTGGTAACTAACCAAGCATGAGCTACAGCTGTTCGCGAAATTACTAGACTTTAGGAGAAATGGGTGAACGAGGAAACCGATAGTATAAAAGCAGCTCAAGCTAAGTAATCACCAATCAGTTTTGATTTAAACACGCTACTGGTTGTGAAGTATAATTGTGAAGTACTACTCCCAAAGTAATCTAAATAAAGAACACTGAATACTGAGTGATTTATTCAACAGTCTAGCGATTCGAACGTTAGCAGAAGGTGCATAAAAATCAGAATTCCCTAAATTCGTTACAATTGGTGTCAGAAGAGGAATTGTTTGAATAAATACCACATATTTCGAATACAACTTGGACATGGCACAGTTAAGCGAATTAAAGATCCAGCAACTGAAAAAGGAGTAGAGAACCGTGGATTGAATAACACCGGCAATAGCAATAGGATCGAACTTCAAGCACGGCTACGAGAGGTTATGGAGTTGGTGGCGCCGTGGGTTGCGAGCAGCAGCGGGTACTTTTTGTGGCTTGCTGAGCAGCGGGGCTCCTGAAGGTAGTGGGGGGCACTAAGGCGTAGACTACGGACGCCCTTGGGCGTGAACAGCAAGAAGCCACAAAAGATTTATAGAAGTTACGTGGACGTCTGGTTTTGGGGTCTAGCCCAGAACACCCCGTCCGATGCAACCATGCCTTACATGAGACACACTGACAAGAGTATGACCGTCCTAAAAAGATTCTTTTCCGGCAGACACAGCGAAATCATTTCTCAGGACCGGGGTCAGGAGACGGACCCGGATTGGATTCGATACCTTCCCGGAGCAAGAGAATATGGAGCAGACCCGCTGCAAGGAGCTGCTGGGAGGTTGACAATTTGTGGGAGGGACGCAACAGATTAAATGGGGTTACACTGAAATGACAGTCCTTGGTCGGGAAAAATCCCGAGTCGCTCCGGTACATAGACCCGACTGCCTTGGGAATTAACGTGGAGGAGTATGTCTTTCATCCTGATGGGGACGAGACATTAAACAAAAATTGAAGAGAAAAACGAAGCATCGCAGACAGTTACGAGCACATAGTTGAACATGATATTGGCTGCAATATCTCCACAAACGTCGACAATGGCATCACAAATAGAACCCCGGGGAACCGTATAACATCCAAGATGGAATCGTATAACATCCAAGATGGAATTGTATAACATCCAGTTGGAATCGTAGGAGACACGCATAACATCGAAGATTGAAGCACAATTGGAAGAACAGAAAGACATATATGGCATCTCAAGTGGAAGCGCAAAAGGCACGTATATCTGAAATGTCGGCACACATTTCGGAACAGGTATCATCGCAGCTCTTTGCGAAACTGGGAAGAGCAGGATGCAAAAATTTTACAACTCGAGGACAAAATTTATGCCGAGATAGAAGCCTAAAAGTCGTCGTATGGAGCAGTTACAACTAAATCGCCCAGCTGTTCCAGCGAGCAATCCGAAGGTAAAAACTCCATCTTTTGACGGCTCTGTTCCTTTCCAAGTATTTAAGCTCCAATTTAAGAAGACGTCAACAGTGAACAACTGGAATGCGGAAGATAAAGTTGCTGCACTGTTCGCGGCATTGAAAGGGCCTGCAGGTGAAACCCTACAGACTATTCCAGAGTACGAACGGAACAGTTATGAAGCATTAATGGCCTCTGTCGAGAGACGTTTATGGAAGCGAGCATAGGAAACAAATATACCAAATTGAGTTGCAAAACCGCTACCAAAAAGCGAATGCGACTTTGCAGGAGTTTGCTTCGGATGTTGAAAGGTTGGCTCATTGGCAAACGCGGATGCACCCGTGAAATACACCGAAGGGTAAAAATCCAGAGCTTTATAAATGGCATACGGGACGTGGAACCGAAGCGAGCTACATAGGCAAACCCAAAGCCAACATTTGCTGAAACAGTATCCCATTCACTGACTCAGGAAACAGCATCGCTTCTGTGTAAGCCAGCTTTCAAAGCACGCCGTGTGGAAATAGAAAGGCCAGACTGGGTGAACACAATATTGGAGGCGCAAAGCGGAGTGACAGAGTAATCAAATGCTTCAAATCGGGAAGCTAGGTCACATTGCAAGTCATTACGAAGTTGATTCTAGTGGTTCCAACAGCATGGGTGGTCTTAAGAAAAAGGCTGGAGGAGATGAGCAAGAGCGAGTCAGATGTAAAGACCGAGTGCTAGCTCCAGCTGTGGTATGTCCCGTTATCTTTGTATCACAAATCGGAAGAAAAGCGATCAGTCTTACAGTTGGAGGATATGTGGATGGCAAGGAGCGTGTACTGACTGTAGATACGGGCGCATGTTGTTGTTGTTGTTGTAGCAATGCTCGCCCCACCTAATAGCCGCGACCGATCACAAATTGTCATCAATATCCTCTAACGGGAGTCCAAGGATGCCGTTTCAACAGGGGTGGACCATAAAGAAAGGGGTGTTAGAGGCGTTGGTTTCCACATTACAATTGAAGAGATGGTTGGTGTCATGTGGGGACACATTGCAAGCGGGGCATACATTTTGTATGTCGGGGTTGATTCTGGATAGGTAACCTGTTACAGTATCCAGAACGAAGTTGAGCAAGAGTGACACGCGTTTCCCTGGGGAGTATGCGTTCCTCTTCCGCAAGTTTTGGATAATTTTCGTTAAGTACTGGATTCACCGGGCAATTCCCGGCATAAAGGTCCGACGCCTGTTTATGGAGTTCACCAAGGACCTGCTTGTGTTTTTCACTTCATACGGCTGGGTTCTCAGGTGCCGTATTTCCTCAAAATGCTTACGGAGATGACTCCTTAAGCCCCTAGGCGGTGCTGGTTCATCAATCAGATGTCTGTTGGGATGCCCAGGTTTCTGGGTATTCAACAGGAACTGTTTTGGTCAGCATCTCATTTCTCTCCCTGATGGGGGTATTCTCGCCTCATTATGCAGATGGTGTTCTGGGGACATAAGACAGCCCGTAGCGATTCTGAGAGCAGTATTTTGCAGGCCTGTAGTTTCTTCCAGTGGGTGATTTTTAGGCTTGGCGACCATATGGGTGACGCGTAGCACGTAATCGGCTGGCTAATTGCTTTGTATGTAGTCATGAGCGTTTCTTTATCTTTTCCCCAAGTACTGCCAGCGAGGGATTTGAGGATTTTGTTACGGCTCTGAATTCTCGGAACAATTGCGGCTGCGTGCTCACCAAAATGTAGATCCTAATCAACGTCACACCCAGATTTTTTGGGTGTAGGACAGTCGGTAGCGTAGTGCATCGACGTGGATGTTCAAAATGGTCGACATTTGGGACGTCCATGTTGTAAATAAGGTCGCGGAAGATTTAGTCGGTGATATGCCAGATTTCGCGAGGCGAAAAACTGGAGAGATCAGGGAGGTAGCCGTTTATTTTATTGCATAGCGCATCGATCTTTGGGCCTGGGCCTGTGGCCATTATTGTGCAGTCATCGGCGTAGGAACGATTGTGACTCCTTCCGGTGGTGAAGGTAGCTTAGATATGTAGAAATTAAACAAAAGTGGGGATAGGACACCACCCTGTGGCACCCCTTGTTTAATTCTCCTTGGTTTTGATGTTTCGTTTCTAAATTGCACCGATGCCTGCCGAACACCC
>JARSSU010012764.1:0-16086 GCA_029619165.1 Eurosta solidaginis | reverse complement strand
ACTTGGTAAGTTCAGTGATATCTTATATTGAGCGAAGTGCTAAAAGTAGTGTCTTTTTGCTTGTCCAACTTCTCCCTTCTGGGCCAGGATTTTCGGAATGAAAAAATAAGAAGCTCAACTCCGACTAAGTAATGTTTTGCTCTGTTTTAGTCCGTACATCCAATCATAGCATGAAGCTTCTCGATTACAGGGATACTGAGGAAATAAGCAGCAATGTCTTCCGTACATAGACCCCGCATCTTGTGTTCTAACAGTTTACTGCCGATCCACGTAGTTTTTTTTCTTCCATATGATTTACAGGATGTTTCCTTATCATTTTTAAATACAAGGGGTCTTTATGGCGGGCGCGGAGCTTGCTCTTGATTATGACAAAGGTGCAAGGAGCAGCAAAAAAGTTCCGAGCTGTCGCGTAAGTCCGTACTCTCCGAGAAGAATGAAAAGGGTAGTTCGAAACCCGACTTCAAAAACCGCAAAGCTCACCTTCCCTTTTTCCAAGAGAATTTCCGGATGACTCCCGCTACCTTGAGAAGCTTTATTAAATTTTACTACCGTTCCTGATGCTTAAACGAATACAAACCGGATCTGATTTCTCAGCGAGAAAGCTAACTATCTAATGGTTTTGGAGTAAAATTGTTGCTCAAATCAGAAAATTTTCTATACAATAAATTAATATTGAATTTAATAGGTACTTTGAAGTGGAGATTTCTGGTCGGACACATAGCTATCTTGCTATAGAATAAGCAAGACAGCATTTGGCATTATAGTGTCGCATGTTTTTCGCCAAGCTATTTGCAAAGCTTTAAAATGCCCAAGTAGCGAGAATGCAATGAGGAACAATGACAGCTGTTGCCAAAGGCTCCAAGAAAAATGTAAGTTTCCTCATTGCATCGGAGCTATCGATGCGACATATTCAAATTAGAGCGCCACCGAAAAGTGCGGGGGGGTAGATTTCTATAACTACAGAGGCAAGTTAAGACAAGTGAACATACAAGCTTAACACAATAAACGTACCATACATAATTCGTTATGGCAAGCACAACAGTCTGTGAGTTGTTAGAACGACGGATATGAGTAGCCTTAACTCGCATACTCTAAAATTGGCATAAATACTCGTTGTATATGTTATACTCGTATATTGTACATCGGACTTCTGCATCCCAAACGCATTTGCATTTTGGAATGCGAATTTTGTGGGGAATTGGCATTAGGCCCGTCCCATAGAAACGCTTTGCTTAGAGCTTGACTTTGGCATTTATTAATTTATATATTATAAAGCTTTATAACTGACAAACTATGTGTGAATTTGTTTGGTGGCTCGCAGGTGTATACGTAATTCCTATGTTGATCAACTTGAATAAAAATGTTTTTTTTCCAAACAGGGATTTCATTCAATTGTCTTTTGGGCTTCTTGCGAATGCGTCCGTATAAGTTTTACGCGCACATAGATGTGGGCGCTTACGGCAGTGGGGCGACTCGAACATTTTTTAAGAATTCGACATTTTGGTTCAAGGTACTAAGTGTCATTCACCATTTCCTGCCGACACCCTAGTAGATGGAAGAAAGTGCCGCATTTCACGTAGCGACGATGCCTTCCCGCGGGTAAAGAATCCTAACTCCATTGCTGTCAGAAAAACGCTCACAACAGACGAGCGGATATTTAGCTACCAGCTTCAAGCCGAGCTCGAAATGCATGAGAATGCTTTCGGTATCTTAGTACAAACTGGCTTTGTTTGCGCAAAATATTATTTTGTTCTCCTGATCGGCCCAAGAAATAGTGTCAGCGATGTGCTGTTTGCTACACAATTTCCTCTTAAACGAGGTTCGGCGAGAGTACTGTCCAGATACATTTTCTGGGTATGACACAAACAATGGCGAGTGGGTTATAGGTAAAACCGACAATTTGGATAGTGATCGAAACGAACACGAATTTTATAGGGGGGGGCGGGGGAAAGATCGTCTGATTATGGAAATTAATTTGTGCGTACGTTTTAAAAGAAATACGTGGAATTCAGCACGGAGCCGTTCCGTGGCAAGATGTGCGGCTTTTGTATATAGCATAATTTTATTTGTAGGAGTAGTTTATACGCGAGATTGTTATACTTGATAACGAATTATGTGATTAAGAAGTAATTTACATATTTAAGTATTATGAATAAATGATTACTGGTAATGTATGTGCAGATCCAATTAGCACACGTAATCCTTATCTCCCAGCGCTGATATGTATGTATGCACATTTGCAGCACGTTTAAATAGGCACATTCATATACGCTTGAATATTAAATTAACTTATAAATCTCATAAATTCATCATCAGTATAATTGTTTTCCGGTATTTTATTGCTTCCCAATAAATTTTTTTAAAAAAAACCTCCCGCAAAAAAATTTACTCAATAGTAAAATATAGCAGATATACAAAAGAAACTTACAGTAGAATGGAAAACTATAAAAGCATTCAACGTAACGCGATGGCACAGTACGAAATTGACACTGAAGATGGCACAACGCCGAAACCGGCTTGTCTCCAAAAACCAAATTGACAAGGGATGACGGGAATCGTTTTCCAACAACATCAAATTCTTACCCTGTCGGAAAGGACCAACATTATAAAGGATAAAATTGAATTATTTCCCAATTTTTCTTTGTTCTTTATATAGTTTCATTAATAACATAATAGTAAAAACCGCATAAATACTGGCGACCAAGAAAATAGAATACAACCCTCAGATTTTTAAAGAGCTGTTTTGAGTATTCGTTTTGTAAGTCCATTGCAATCTCAGCACCTGAAGGTAATATTTGTTTTTTGAAACTTTGTGAGCCGTTTTTCTAAACTTAAGTAGATTCATTTTCTAGGTCACTAGTGCATGGCTGCTCTCACAAAGACCTTCATAAAAACCAAATTTAAATTAAATGTAGTAAATGATTCATAACATAACTTTCGCGTTTACATTTATTAAACTTATCAGTATTACGAAACTTTACACTGCCGATCACTGAGTAGTATTCAAAATTAAAAAATGGTTTTAATTCGAAACTTATATTTATTTATGGATTTTTCAATAATTTTTCTTTACAAAGTAATAGTCGGAATATAAACAGATATTGTGATATAAATAAAAATTTCAAAACTTACACAGAGTTCAGAAAAGTTATCAAGTTTGAAAGCCCGTCATCAAATTAGAATTACCACAACAAACTTGTACGGAATAAAACGCAACAAACTCATAAATAATTAAGACTAAAACCATTGTTAAATTTTTATCCTATCCTGTTGATTGATAGTTTATGAAGGTATATAAAAACTTAAAGTAGAGAACTATTTTTATATTATCCCTGCCTGAGTGGAAGGTTTTTCCCTATCTTTACTCCGATTCCAAGCGCTTCAAAAACTATTTCAAAATTTTTTATTGAAGAACTCTCTAAAGTTTTTTTCGGAAACGGCAAATCTCGATACAAAGATATTTTTCAACTGAGATAGAGCTTTGTTTGATTCAGACTTCTAACTTGGGGCATCTTGAAAAAAAGTTTGGAATAAGACGCTCTTCAAAAGTTTGCATTTTAGGTACGTTTTGTGGCATTTTCGATGTCGGGGGGGGGGGCCATTCCAAATAAATTGTTGTTCCACTCAGCCGTCTACCCATGAAAATAGTTCTTTACGTTTGAACTGCTTATGACATTTAATAGGTCTAGGAAGACTTTTCCCTTTCCCGCGCCCAACTTTTTGTAACAGCGTGTACATAAAGTTGCAGCATGCTTCATCGCTACCTTCTTCGGAAGCTGCTTCAGTAGAAATTCGAAGCCTGCAAAAGCTTCCTTAAATGGAGACTCCGACTCCGATTCCCGCAACTTCAACGCTTGTTGCCTTGTTTTTCCAAAAGGTCATCGAACTTCTGCCATATTTCCTGATTTTGGGGCTGGCTAGCTAAATGGAACGTTTCGGTGGTGTGGGAGTCTATGATAAAACAATAATTAGCAAATCAGTATTGGTATTATCTAAAATCGTAGCAATTATAAATGCTTGTGCCCCTACCTCTACCCTCACGTCTATCACTGACACTAACCCTACATCTACCCCTCCTCTAATACTACCCCTTCCTTAACCATATCTCTACTTCTACACCCTTTCTCTTTACCTACCTCTGTTCTTGTTGTTGTTGTAGCGGTGCTGTCGCCCCGTTCAATAAGGTTGTCATCGCATTTTTTTCTTACAAATGCAGCAGCACCATCCCGTGGACCGGGGTTAGCCTCAATGCCTTCCCGAGCAGGAGGGTAAGGAGCAGTCCCGTTGCGAGGTGCTGCTCCATTGATGACAACTTTAGAGTGTTGTGTACGGGTTTAAACGGGGTTATACATGACGACAGCCCTTGGTCAGGAAAAAAAATTCCGAGTAACTCCGGTAGCTGAGAACCTGCTGAATTGGGAGTTGCCTACCTCTATCTCCGCCCCTACATCTACCTGTAAAACCTACCTCTCACCTCTATCACTGCTCCTATCTCTACCCCTGCTTAGCAATCCCATCCACCGCATGTTGTTGTTATTCGCCCCCGTTCATGCAAAACCACCACCACTTATAGGTTTTCATCAAGATAATCAATCATAGTTCAAGGAAAACAGCTTGTTTCGACAGGGTTGGGCATAGAGAGTGAGTCGTTAGATCTGTTGGTCCACATCGCAATAAAAAGTGGTTTGTCATGTGGGGACTCATCGCAGGCTATACACATATGGACATGTCCGGGTGATTCTGGATTAAGTAGTGCGTTTTGTTCTACTACAGTAACAGAACGAAGTTGAATCAGAAAGATGCGCGCCTCCCTCGGTAGTAGGCTGCCGTTTGCCGTTCCGGATAACTCCACCAATAACGATGTTCACCCGGGCGCAACTCTTCCAATTTTTTGTATCATGGATAATCTTGCGAGCTCGAATGTTTTCAATTTGTCAAACGACGGTGGAGGGCGACAATGTTTCGGGCTTCCTTCATATACTTGCGGAGATGTTTTTGTCACGTTCCTGGGAGGCGGAGCAGTGTCTAATAATTGTCGACCTGGATATCCGGTTGATGACAGTTCATTAGATGCTGTTTAGGTGAACATTTAATTGCGCTCTTTGATGATTATCGTCTTTGCAGTTGCAGTTTTGGGTGCGGTATTTTGTAAGGCGACTACATTGGCTAATTGCCTTATATGTACTCAGCAACGTTTCTTTGCCTTTACCGCAGATGCTGCCATCAAGGGACTTGAGAATTTTGTTGCGACTTTGTACTTTAGAGGCGACTTGCGGTGTCATGATTCGTGGAAGCAGAGGCCCCCATCGATCACAGACACCAAGGATCTTGCGTTGGGTGACTGTCGGTAACCTAGTACCGTCGATGTGTATATCTAGTTCGTCATTGATCTGCTTATTCCCCGTCTTGAATAGGGTTTCTTGAAGATTTGGTTGTCTGCATAGGATACTATTGTAACTACTTCTCTTCTTAGATTTTGCGTTCCTAAATTGAAGAACCCACCGCATCTTTCATCTCGGCAACCCAATAGCTATTTATTTATAATAGCCGAGTTTTTTAACACGCGCGTATACGTTTCGTTTGCGCGTGTTAAAAAACGCCCTATCTTCGCTTAGATAATGCTTAGGAGACCCATCTAGCGGCTGTGGTAAAACAACTAGCTACAGCAACAGGGTGTAGCGAAAAGCGGAGACGCAACGCTCTGATGGCCATAGGGTATAACATATAGCTGAATCAGTTGCGATGAATTGTGGACACACATATAATACATAGAATTAGTGTACAGGGTGAAACAAAGACACATATTTCAGTTACATCTGAGTATAATGCGTATTGAAATTTAGTAGGACAAAATTATGCGCAGCAATTTCAGAGGTGTATTTATAGTTTGTCTCTTAGCAGTCAATATAAAGTTTAAGCGTAAACGGATATACGCGTGTTAAAAACACGGCTATTATATGAGATACATCACGTATGTATATACATAAACTTACATATTCATATTGAGAACCAGGGCGTTTTGATGTACTCGCTTCCTCATTTTGGGAATCATCACTGGTAGTGAAAGTTCTGCAAAGAAAAGGAAATTGAATATGATTACTTAAATTTAATGATATTGTGTGTATATGTACCTTCTCTTTTAGGGTACATTTGGCAGGAAGGACATCTCCTCCGCAAACTCCCAATCGATTTCCTCATTAAAATATGGCTCACTGAGCTGCTCGCCCAACCGGCACTTCCACTCTTAAATTTGTTCGTGGCCTTCGCCCGGTAGCGGTAGCTTTCCCTCAAGCTCACCCACGCAGCTTTGCACTCTTCCACTAAATAAAAATACTATAAGTTTTCAAATTGGGTATGAATATACAACGTATTATACATACTTACCCGATTACCAAGCGTAGAACCTATCTCATTCCACGCCTGATCCACTGCATTTTTATTTGAATGCAGCGGATCGCCGATATTCCAAATCCGATTTTTTGATTTGACGGTTGAAATAAGGTTGCGCTTTTCCTCGCTGGAAAAGTGCAATATGCGCTTCTGACGCTTGAGGGCTTTTGCTGTGTTGTCCATTCCTGGGGCTTATTCGCTAACTGTGAGTTTTAAAAATGTACACAAGAAATTGCGTAAACTTTGAAATTTCTGATTCTGTAAAGCAAAACTAGAACAAAAAAACTCACTGATAAAAAGTCAGTCGATAGTATTTTTGAAAGTCTAAATGTCACTTTTTCTTCAAGAAATAATGCACAACCATTTATTTCTGGCAAAGAAAGAGTTTACGTGTACACTTTTTCTAAAAAAATCTTTAGAAAATAGTAGTAGAAAATGTATTAAATTTCTTCAGAGCTGCGTACTGCAAAAGAAAATTTCACTCATAAAATTTTTCTTGAGCATTTCTTGGCTGTCATTTTATATGGAATTTTTGTTTTCTTAAGAGCTGCATACGGGCCTTAACATACCCACATCCATAACCATCTCCAATGTGATCGATTACTGGTGCATTAACCTAAAAATCGTGAAAATTTTATACAAAATGAACAAAACGCAAAAATTACAAACGTATTCCACAAAAAATAAGTCTCTTAGTCATAATGTATCCAAAACAATGAATAAAACCTACAAAAAGTTATTAAATTCGCCAACCCAATATTTTTAGATTATGGATATGGCGAGAAACCAAAAACCAATTGGTTGGCTATGCTTTAGCATTATGGTATGGCACCATTAACCGATTACATTGATTTCCATAAGGTAGGTTCGATCAGCTGTTTTGTCTGGTTATGGTTTTATGGTTATAAGTCACCATTATTAGTACTTTAAGCGCGTCATGAATACCATGACTCAGTTTTATCGATAAACGACTATGTTGTGACTATCGAGTTCTTTTCTGGCTATCGAGTCATTGCTTTCTCTGAGTTTGTTTTTTGTTTGGTTTTGATAAGTGGTCAAGTGTAGAAATAAGTGGTCAAGTGTAGAAATAAAAGCGTAGTAAACAATGAATAAAAGCGTACATAAGTAAAAACAAGCATAAACAAATATCAAAAAGTATATTTCCTTCAATACTTATTAAAAGATCTTAATTAAAATGCACAGACAACAAAGCAGTGAATTTAGCACAACCAATGACTGGCAGCGCTGGTGCCGACTCTGTGCGAACGCGATGGGACATATTTTGATGTATTCCATAGATCAACTGGACAGGAATGATCGCTAATATGAATATCACAGATGTAATTAAAGACTACTTTCAAATTCACGTAAGTAGTATTGAACAATATTAATTGCTAGTATTAACCCGAAACTGCAGATAAAACAGGATGCCCAGCTACCGCTGTTAATATGTACAGAATGCTGTAATACAATAACTTCGCTGGAGTCTTATGCTGAACATATTAAAAAAGTGCAAAAATGTATGAAGATTTAAAAAATGCAGATAACTCTGATATGGATATAAAAGATTTGTATTATAAATTCGGTATAGTGAAATGCGAAGTTTTTGTACCGCAATCATTACCTGGCTCTGATTCCTCCACGACAACGTCTGGTATCGAAGAAATATTTGTTGATACCATTGGTCAAGAAGTTAGTGTTAAGGATGAAGAAATGGATGAAACTGAACTTAAAACACAAACAGTGGAAAACAAAGCAGAAATTAAAATTGAAATTCCCGACCCCCTTCGACAATGGTAAACTGAAAATACCAGAATGTACACAAATCAATTTAGAAGACAGTGACGTGGATGATCGTGAAAGTAATAAAAATTATGCATCTAGTAATGGAAGATTTTGAAAACGAAATCAAATCAATGAGACATAAAGAGTCTGGTAAAAAATTCGCATGCGCCTAAAGATACCAAGAATGCAAATTATACATGTTATATTTGTCGTCAGCGTTTTGTACAAAATAGGAATTATGTTGGTCATATGAGAGTAAACATGAATCGATGTGCCACTCTATAATTGTCAGCATGTCAAGAAAAAGAAGCGCATTGCTCATTTAGGCGTAAAAAGGATTTGGATCGTCATATAAAAAAAGTACACGAGCCCACTGTTTATCCATGCCCACATTTGTGAGCGCAAATTCAAGGGGAAAAAAGTGGCAGAAAATCATATCAGAATCGAGCACGAGGGCGAAGGTACATTCATTTGTGAAGAATGCGGTGAGAGTGTACGTACAAAAGAGCGTTTTGGTCGAGCATATGGCCATACATACAGGTGGCGCATTTGAATGCAAAGATGTGGTAAGCGTTTTGCAAGGAAAAATTATTTGAAGGTATATAAATATTTAATTATCATAGCCAACAACTAGCATTTATTTAAATATTATTTTGCTTCTATATTACAGAAGCATGTAGAAATACATGGAGATAAACATATATGCGGCGAATGCGGTGCGAAGCTAACAACGTCTAAAGCTCTCAAATATCATATGAAAGTGCATTCTGATGAAATGCCTTACAAATGTAACTATTGTGGACGTAGATTTAAGCGAACGAAAAATCTAAAAATCATCTCATTACACACACTGGCCTCAAGCCGTATTCATGTGATTTCTGTGATAAAACATTTTCAACGGGTTCGAGTTGCCGTTATCATAAAAGCATTTACATCCAAAGGAACTTGCCACTATGGAGGCGGCAGGTGTTAAATCATACACAAAAAATATACCTAAGATGCATGTATTAAAAGCAATGTGAGCGCAAGTAAATTCAGTTGTGTCATGTGTAATAAATAATAATAACCAATTTTTGTATTTCTTATGCAGAACACAAGCTGCAGGCGATGTCGTAAAACCTGATGATACTGTAAGCGACAAGAGAATCAAACTTCCAAAATTGGACTCAGATTTACCTGATGCTTGAACACATCAAAGAGAACAAATTGTATACTACATACGTTGAATTTTTCAGTCTGAGTGAATACGTTACGGACTATTTCGATTAAAAATCGATGTATTGATGTAGTTGTTTCAACGACAAAACTTCCGGTGGTACTTTGCGAGATATGTTCCTCCGTACTTGCATCAGACTATAGCCATGTCGTTGCAAAGAGATGAAGAAACTTTTTATAGAACTCTCCCAAATTATGTTTGCAAAAACAAATTTAGACGAATCAATAAACTGAATTCGCCGCGAAACAAACTATGTATAATACTGTAAAATACACCAAAAATTGTATAACTTATTCAAAAACCAAAAAAACCAAAGGTCGAAGTGTGGCGTATCTGAGAGGGTCAAATCAGACGTTCCTGGATGATAAGATCTTACACTCCGCCGTCTATGCGTATTTCACGGCTGCAATATTCATTGATTTTTAAAGAAGTGTTCATTCTCAAATTTTAACCTAGCTAATATTAAAGTTTTCAACAAAGGGATTTTATTATATCCTAATTAAAAAAATTAATAAATTGATGTGTCCAACTTTGGCACACTCTTTTGCATATAGAACCTATACCACTAAACGACGTTTGTGGATGTCTATCTAACTCAATTATGTAAATTTTGACACAGCTATTTTATGGCCACATAAAATGTATCACCTTTCTCGCGGCAATTCTCAGCGTGTGTGGACGTGTTCTTTCAATTGGTGATCTTTCTGATTTGTACAAGTTCATATAACAGAAGTGCCATTTGTCGAAACTTCTTTAGTGGTTTTAATAAATTTTGCGATTTCATAATAAAATTAACATCAACTGCTATTTTTTTTACCAAATCTTTCAACAATCTGAGTGAGTATTTTGCTGATTTTTAGTGTTCGATATTTCTGCATATAAGTAGTGCGTGTTACTCTTGAGACTGCCTGCAGCGGCCAAAAAAACCAAGGCCGCTATGGCGTCCTCGACTCCTGGGCCGACGACGCCAACGGCTAGTGAGGCATCATTTGAAATTCTCTCTAACGTCACCCTTGCCAAAGGCATGAGGATGAAACGTGAAATGAGACAAAAATAATGAATGCGTTAAAAAATGCGAATTTTAACACGGAAGTTTCAAAAAAAATAAAAAGTGACGGTTTTAATGTTTCTAATATGAATGTTGATGCATATGGCGCAGACATGGACATGGACGCACCAGGTGCTTGTTCAACTCTACTTTTACATGAAAATTCCAGCTCGCCAAACAAAATGGCTGAAAACAATGCCAATATGGCTGATTACAATGATACAAATACCATAGACATGCGGCCACCGTGGTGTGATGGTAGCGTGCTCCGCCTATCACACCGTATGCCCTGGGTTTCAACTCCCGGCAAAGCAACATCAAAATTTTAGAATAGATTTTTCAATTAGAAGAAAATTTTTCTAAGCGGGGTCGCCCCTCGGCAGTATCTGGCAAGCGCTCCGATTGTATTTCTGCCATGAAAAGCTTTCAGTGAAAACTCATCTGCCTTGCAGATGCCGTTCGGAGTCGGCATAAAAACATGTAGTCCGTCCGGCCAATTTGTAGGGAAAAATCAAGAGGAGCACGACGCAAATTGGAAGAGAAGCTCGGCCTTAGATCTCTTCGGAGGTTATCAGCGCCTTACATTTTTATTTTTTTAATTTTAAAGGCATTTTTTTCGTTTTAGTTGATTCTTCCTCATGTGATCAACTAAAAAATGAAAGAATCAAGAATGGTTTGGCTTTGCACAAACTAATTAAAAATTTCAAAGTTAATGACATTGAGCTAATTCAGCTAGTAGGTAGAACTCTTTTTAAGATAACTTTTAAAAATTTGGCTTCTGCAAACAATTTTGTCTTAAACGAAAAAGTTAAGGAAAAGGGACTAAAATGCTTTATCCCACGTACTGCTCTTGAGTCCTTTGGAGTTATTAGGGGCATCCCATTAGAATTTTCTGAAAATTACATTAAAGAAAATGCTATCTCTGCTATTCCCATAAATTCAGTAATGCGCTTCTCAAAAAAAAATTACGACAATGGCAATTTCGAACCCACTACGTCCATAAAAATTGGTTTCCTTGGAAAAGATATTCCAAAATCACTTACGTTTGAATACACGTTCTTAAAGGTGGAATTCTTTATCCCGCCCTTAAGGCAATGCAAAAATTGTGGAAGACTTGGACATACACAATTTTCGTGTAAATCAAAAAAACGCTGTCTAAAATGTGGTAGACAAGACTGTAATGACTCCCAATGTAATCAATGCTGTCTTCTTTGTGGTGATGCTGATCATTCGGCAGAGGCCAAAAACAAATGCCGTATCTGGGAAAAAGAAAAAGAAATTAACTTTGTTAAGGCAGTCCGCAAACTCTCCAGGAGAGAAGTCCTGGACACGTATTTCAATAACGATAACCGTTTTAGTATTTTGCAGTGTGATGATGATGAGTTCCCTGCTCTCCCTAGTGAGACCGATAATAGCAGAGATAGAATTAAAGAAGTGAACAGCAAAATCCGTAAGGTAAGATATAACAATGTTGCCAAAAGAGCAATTAGGGATGATGCTCGTTCTGTCCCAAATAACACCCCATCATACGTTAGAAAAAGTCATCAGTCCACTTCTGTGCTGGATTCCCCAGCATATCTTAAAAACAAAGTTTCAGAATTAGAAAAAATTGTATCTGAACTTTTCAAAGTTTTTTCCAACAACATTTCCAATTCACAAATAGGGTCGATTCAAGACCGTATTAGCGCAATCAAACAACAATATCAGATGACGTTGATCGAAGATGACGTCAGGCTTATTAACGAGAACAGCCCTCAACCCTCCTTAGCATCAGTATGAAGGTGCTCCAATTCAATTGTCAATCTTTAAAATCCAACTGTAACTATATAGAGTTTTATCTAAATAATTATAATTTTGATATAGCTTGTTTCAGTGAAGTTTTTACTTCACGTGAACAACAACATAGAAACATCATAAATTTCAACATTGTAGAAAAAAACCGTGATGATGGCTACGGCGGTGTAGCCATTGCTTTAAAAAAAATATCAAATTTCAAAAAGTCTCCTTTTTTTCCAACTATGATGTATTAATCATACGTACAACAAATATTCGTCCTAATCTAACTGTTTGCGCCACATATTTCCCACCGAACTTACCCGTTGGTAGCTTCAATGATGAAATAGAGCGTATTCTTTCTTTTCTAGAAAACTGCAACAATGTCTTGTTGTTGGGTGATTTTAACGCCAGAGCAAGGGCATGGGGAGATCGGCTTAATTCAAGCAGAGGGAATAATCTTGTGAGAATAATCCAAAATCACAATCTCAGGCCTCTCAATGACGGCTCCATCACATATAAAAGAGAGCTGAATTCAAATGAAGGATCTGTTTTGGATCTATCGTTTACAAACTCTTCCTTATCATTTAAATGGAAAGTTGACCCTTGTAGGTTAGGTGGCAGTCATCATTTTCCGATTATCATAGAGTCGGTAAATGTTGAAATCCCTTTAACTAGTAAATTTCTTTCTCAAAAAAAACTCCTAAATAATCTCCAAAATTTAGAATTTGAACCAGATATAAATGAGATACACCTAAGAATAGATGATGAAATTAACTCAGCTACTCATGCTATCAGTCATAATAGGCAGCCAAAATCATGGTGGAATGATGACTTATCCAAAAACTTTAGATTTCTTAGAATTGCTTACCACAAATGTAGGATCACCCCATCACCTGAAAACTTTGAAGAACTTATTAACATTAAGAAAAACTGGAAAAAGAAAATTAAAAATGCCAAAAGGAAAAACTTTGAAGATAGAATTGCATTGTTAAATGAAGAACCCTCCAGTAAACAAGCATGGAAATTTGTAAAAGCGTTAAGAGGTGACTTCAAACAAAATGGACGTGGTATGTGGTCCAATGACAACGACCAAAAATTTCTTGAATTGATTAAAAACGAAGTACCTAGCAACGAGGCACAATGGAGCCTTAATCGACAAATTAACAATAACAATGATCTTGAGATCACATTTGAAGAACTACATGATACTATTAAAAAGAAGAGCAACAATTCTGCTGGTGGTGTTGACAAAATCACATATAAAATGCTTAAAGCTCTTCCTGGTCTTTCCCTGAATAACATACGGTCAGCTTTAAATAATTGCTTTTTAAACAATCAAATTCCTGAGAGGTGGCGTGATATTAAAATAGTACCAATCCCTAAAAGGGACAAAAGTTTAGAAGATTTCAGAAATTTTAGACCAATTGCTCTGATCCCTGTTTTTTTAAAATGCATAAATTTAGTTATTAAAGAACGCATCACCAACTGCGAATCTGTAAACTTGGCTTTGCCTAACAACTCGTTTGCCTACAGGAAAAATATGTCTGCTCCCATCTGTATCAATTATATCCTCCATCATGCAACTGTTCTCAAAAATCAAGGATTCAAGGTTATCTTATGTTCCACAGACATAAGCAATGCATATAATTGTGTGAGCGTACGCAAACTGATCGACATGTTGGATTCCTTGGGTATTGAAGAAACCTACAAAGAGTGGATTGCAAATTTCCTGAGTCTTAGAAAGTTATGTTTGGGTAAGGAGAAAATAGAAGTCACCAATGGTCTGCCTCAAGGTAGTTGTCTTTCCCCACTTCTCTTTAATATATATACGTCTGGACTACACAGCATTGAAGATGACAAAACAAAAATCTTTCAATATGCTGATGATTTTCTTATTATGTCTTATGATAAATGTTTAGTAAATGCAACGTTAAATTTACAACAAAAAATTGATGATTTTTCTAGCAAATGTCAGGATATCAACCTTTCTTTTAATGCAGATAAAACTAAAATTCTGTATCTTTCTAGATCGAATAATTTAAACATTCAAATTCTTACTCAAGGTAACCTAATACAAGAAGTCAGGGCTCTTCGTTTTCTAGGCAGAACAATTAACTCATCTCTGACGGTCAGTGAGCATTACAATAATGTAATCAAAGCATCTCACAAAAATGTCAATCTATTTAAATGCCTTACCACCATCAAGGCTGGATTACACCCCCAAGTTGCCCTCAAATTTTATAGATCAATTGTAAGATCTAAAATTGAGTACTGTAGAACTTCAACATACAACTGTCCAAAAACAACAAATTCAAAAATACAAATTTATCAGAATAACTTTTTAAGACGATGTCTTGGCTTGACTCCGTCTACACCTATTCCACTAATTTATGCGTTAGCTAATGAGCTACCCCCAGAAAGTAGAGCTAAGTGGTTAACTGCCAAAGAAGTTACAAAAGTTCTATGTCATGATGAAATCATTCAAAGAGTTTACTATACAAATATTCTAATATTAACACTAGTTATGGAAAAATATTCTCTGAGTTCAAAGAGGTGTATGACAGATTGTGTGAAGTGAGTAGCTATGTCCACTCGCCCAATTTGCGCATCATCAAGGACTCACTATATGATAAAAAAATAACATACCTACAGAAGCCATTAAAGCTATATACACACATATGCTTAATAAATATATACACGACAACCATAAAATCTTCTTTACAGATGCGTCTGTAAATGACAACGGTACTGGGTGCGGCATTTACAATTTCTCTAACAAAAATGACTACATGTTTAAAATCAATTTCAAAACTTCTTCCACATTTGCCGAACTTCATGCCATTAAACACGCCCTAGAGATAGCTGCTAACCTTGACTACAACAAAATTACAATCTTCACGGATAGCATGTCTTCGTGCTGTCTTCTTGAACAAAAAAGTACCATAAACTCATGTGTTGTGGACATACACAACATCATTAGCAACGGAAATTTTGAGGAAGTGGTCATCATCTGGACTCCAGGTCATTCTGGAATCACAGGTAATGAGCACGTGGACCATTTAGCGAAAGAAGCTACATTGTGTGAAAATGTTGTTGACGTCAAGTTGACTATTGATGAAGCGTTAAGACACATTAAAAATCAAATTTTTGGAGATTGGGTTCTTAGAATTCAAGAACTTCTCCAACAATAAACCTAACACTTTAGACTACATTTATACTCATACTCATGTCAAGCCATGGTTCAAAAAATGCACTCTATCTGCTCGACAAATTAAAATACTTAACAGAATCATTGTAGGTTACACCTATGATGCTGCCTATCTACATAAAATTAAAATTCGCAATAATAATACATGCATTTGTGGCCAAACAGACAATTTTTTTCACAAAGTTTTTGAATGCCACATGCACAACAACGCTAGAGAGGATTTTGAAATTTTTAATAATAATCATAATTTTAAGGAAATATTTCACAACATGGATATCAGCAAAATAACACAACTATCAGATTTTTTAATTAAAATTGAAGCTAATTTTTAAGTTTTTAAATTTTATTTTGATTTGGTGCGGTTTTATACCGTCCACCGCGCTAAATATTCGTTTAAGTAAAAAAGAAAAAACACGCAAAAGCACATGTCAATATTGGTTTGATCACTGGCATGTCAAGCAAGTTGACAACACATCCGAATTGGCTTAATCATATGATACATACTGAAAGAACATCAAGCACTACAAGAAGTGCTAGGAGATTTATCACGAAAAAGGAGGGATAACCTGGCTGTGTTGGAGCACTGCTCACTTGCCGAGCTAGTTTAACAAAACATAAATGTATAAATGATATGTCGGACATAAAAAACAACTGAAGTCACGG
>JARSSU010012763.1:0-61925 GCA_029619165.1 Eurosta solidaginis | reverse complement strand
TTGACATCTGTCGCTCACTGTACAACACTAGAAAATAGATTGTAAGCAAATCTCGCGCAATAATCTATGGGGAAAATAATGCATAGATATTAGGTCCCGGGGCATCAGCGTATAGTATGAAAACGAGATAGGCTAAACATGGTGTATCTTCGAATCTTGAGCCGTAGCTGTCCCAATTAGTTTGGCAATATGTAAAGAGAGTTGCACATTATCGACCAAGTAGGAAATGCGTTTGACCGAGCGCGGGGGCTGCAAAGTGTTAAGATCATTTGCTGACTTACTAACTTAGTCTACAGAGTTACTCTTATCTTGAAGGGGGGGGGGGGGCCTTTGGTCTTATGCTGGTATATCTGGACTTGCACTTGCTGCGTTTTCGGGTGTCGTGAAATTATTTGCTTTTAAAATTGATGAGCTTATCAGTGAAAATCAGATGTGGAACGGGGTTTGGTGGTTACCTGATACGATTCAAGTTTTTGGGCGTTGTGCCCTGTGCTCGTTCGGGCTAACACTTCTAACACTCAGCTATGAGGGGTGGCAAAGATATCAGATATAGCACGCGCAAGTGTAGTTTATTTAGAAAAACTGGTTTTTATTTATAAAACTTAAACTATAGATTTTCAATACGCCTAATGGTATGCGCTCTTTTATTTTAAATTTCCACCATAATGAAATTTTGAAATTGAACAATCAATATTGAAAATTAAAATCTAGAGAAGAGCATTTTTAAAATAACAAGTTCACAAGCTAACTAAATACAAAGTAAAATAAAAATGATAAGAACGCCCTGCAGCAAGTAGCATAGGTCCTTGAATGCTTCTAGTATTCCCGGAGCAGTTATGTTAGAACGCGTTCTTGGCCTCGGATAGGGTTGTTTTGCGTTGATCGTTGATGCAACTTCGGTACACAGATGGACTCATTGAGACGATAGTGAGGTTCTCCCGGCCTGCCAGTTATTTTCTTGCAAGATCGGTGCCACATAGGTCATAGATGTGAAAAACGTTAGTATTTTCCAGTGACGTGAGTGCTCATGGAAAACCCCACTGTACCACTGAGGACACTCCCTTAATAATAGGCGTACGATAACTGATGCCCGGTACTCTGTGCTAAGCTAAGAACAAGGATCGCTCGGGTGCTCCAACTAGATGTATATCGACCTATGGGATCCATTGAGCTACGATATTATACGGCATGGCATGTTCGTTGTGTATGGTATATTGTTATATGTAGACATTGTGAGTAAGAAGAATAGTGAGTGCAATCAGACACCAATCAGTCGAATAAAGAGAATGATAGGAAAGAGAAACAGAGAAGGGAAGGAAAGACAAGGAATCTAACAAAGACGACAGAGAAGAAGAGAAGATACGCATTATATAACATATGGCGATAATTATGATGACAGTACATGATGGTGGCAAGATTATGACGATGATGACGATGTTATCTCTTCGTCTACGGAATGAATGAGGAAGAAAAGAGGAGGAAAGATGGGACGTGATGCGAGAAAAGTGATATGCGAGGAAAGAAGGACGAAAGGAATAGCAATATCATATTATGAATTATCACATATCGTAAATTTTAGGAGCTTTTAAATGGATGATTATATCTGTATTATACTCTGCATGTGGTGTGATATCTCTGCCCTGCCATAAGCGCTCTTCGATCTCTTTGAATTCCGGTATTAAAGATCGTCCTCGTCGAGTTGAGAATTGATTTCATGTGCTTAGTTCTAGTACTGCAGACCTGGCGTTAGACTATGACTGCATATGTTTGATGCTTCTTAGGTGCAGTTGATGTGGGATTACGTCACAAATTGTTAAATCTGCACACCTTGCCTTAGCTAGAAAACGACCTCCTACAATATTTTAACCCAGTCGATATAAGTTAAAACGTAATCCAAGTAATTTATTAATTCGAGCAACTCAATTTGCTTTCTCCTGCTCAGGTTCACTTAGCTCAGCTGAAGCGTGCAAACCCCCATTTGGCCCCAATGTATATAAGCTTAGATAGCGTTTGAGATTCTGTTGCTAACAACTTTGACTGATATTTTTTGTCTTTCGCTTACGGCTTATCCCGCACTAATTTTGTCAATCTAAACCCATTTTCTTTTCTTTGTAACTTTGTATATGTCTGACTCACTAAGATCCATAAAAGTGGCATCTTATTTGAAATTTATAACAAATAATTATTTTACAAAGTCTTAATAATTTCAATTCCATAGCTTACGCCTGTCTACTTGCCGCTTGTCACATATTTTAATTTTAAATATTTAATAATAATCACGATGCGCTAACTGAGCATAGTTAACGCAGCGATGCGTTTGCGTTATTGTGCTGATACCCAGTTGGAGCTGCTGCTTAATGGGAAAATGTGTGTTTCTTTATGACTCTTAAAGAACGTCGGATCGTTCGATTGTTCAACTACTCTTAGGGAAAGTGGTGGACAAAAACATGTGACGCAAACTTTACAAAATGCGGTCACCACGAACACTTTAAATATATTCCCGAAAATGCTTATATGCATGCATGAACCCTAATAATATCGTCAACGTGCCCACATCTGATCAAATTGCGCCTTACAAACCATTAGGTTGTATGACTAATTACTCGCCACTTCATTGTATGAAATTCACCATAATCAGTTTTATTATTTTTCGTTCTTTTGTTTTACATGTGTTAGTCAGGTTGTGGCTTCTGTTATGACAGTTCAGTACGTTCAATGAACTCCACTGATTGGTTGTGACAATTTTTCCGCTTAGCTTTTGTTTCTTACCGCAGTAGATTTATATGTATGAGTTCAATCATACATATTTACAATCGCAAGAGTGATGAAACTTAGAAACATACTTAACCCAAATTTAATATGTAATTATTTCTAGGAAAAAATTTAAGTGGACATTATTTGAGATTTTAAGTTAATATAAAGCCGTTTTACTGGGCTCAGTAGTTAATATATGAAATTCATTCTAGAAAGATCACACAGAAGATAAACAAGTTGAGCTATAAAATGCCCTATGTATATAGTTAGGAGCTTCATAGAAAACCGTGATAAAGTAGCTAGTTTTTTTTTATTCTTCGATAGTGTTCAAAGGATACCGAAATATGCAGATTAAACGGCTAGATGAATCAGTAACCAGTCTGGAGTTTCCAGTCTCACAAAGCCGGTAAAGTTTTTCAAAACCTCGCCATTGAGATTTGAACCTTCGTCACTTGAGTTTTTCCAAACAGAAGTAGAAGCGGCGCCACTATCAAGATCAGCCGCAACAACTTACAATGTTAATTTGCAAATGAAATATATTGTTGCGAATTTCAAGAGCTCTAAATTCTGCTGCACCTTCTTCTATCGTTCGTATCACAGAATTGTCGCATAAATACAGTCAAATGTTCTGTATGTAAAATGCTCATTGTTAAGAGAACTACTATTGTGATCGATGTTCACAATTTAATATACTCGTGTACTTCACTTATAGCGTGTTAACATAGAACTATTGACTATCACTGGACTGCGCCGCTTTTATACTCTCAGTTGCCTCGCTCGCCTATATCTCCAAGGGCCTAAACTTTCGCGAACAGCCATCCGATTAGTGCTTATTTACTTCTCTCATATATGTAGTTTATGTTAGGTCATATTTGCTGCTTGCTGCTGCTTTTAGCTGCTGTTTAGATGTATATATGTGTGGAAAGTGACGTGTCCAAATTTTTCATATTCGCCACAATAGTATTTTTCAATTTAAGCGTGAATTTTTTTGCATCGTTTTTTGTGACTTTGTGTGCTGAATACCCAAATCATCTTAAAAGTTACTGAATTTGTCTAATCTGAAATTGAGAGACTTAAGATGAGGCTGGAGTACAAAATCCAGCTGAAAGTTGTATACTCTAATTGGATGTATCAGCTTACCTCCTCAATTCTGAGCTTGAATTTTGAACGTTCTCCAGTCTCGTTTTGGTTATGATAGAACCAGCATTATTTCTATAAAACGAAACAATGATCTTGATACTCTGTGCACGTTGTACGGGCTTTAAAATGCATCATCAAGACCTGTATGTATCTGTAAGAAAGTATGGCCCCATCATGACTCATATCCGTATATCTAATGAGTTCCGTGGAGCAGGTACCACTATTACAATCATTTTGGAAAGAAAGGGCACACGCTTTGACAACTCCCAAATCAATATGTTTTTCTTACCAAGTTCTTTATACCAATGCTATACACGCATAAGACCATAATGGCTTAAAGTTCGTTAAATCTTGTGTGAAATCATGATTTGATAGAGGTTACGTTACCAGATGACCAGATTTGAGAAAATTTGGTCCTTCCCGCTTAGGAAAAAAGTAAGAGTCTCATATAACAAGCTGACTCAATTTAAAACGTTTACATTAACATTTTGCGAAAACATTTTTCATTCGGCAGTGGTGACCAATTCTTCTGAACTAGGGATGTGTGATCAATCAATTAAGCGACAAGGGATTAATCAACGCTTGATATTATTTAATCATTTATTGATTAATTTCTAATCACATTTTAGCTAATAAAAATATATTTAATTTAATTAATCAGAAAACTGAGTACTCATAATTTGTTGAATTATAAAATTTGTTTTTATAAATAAAAATGTTTGCTGTAATAATTAATTTTTTAGTGCATCTAATCACGATTAGTCAGAAAATATGCTTAAATAATTGTATTTAACTGATTAATAGCACATTTCCAACTCTAATGAAGTTTTGTTCTGTAAAGTCGAATTGAGGATGAGCGATTAATCAGTTTATCGAATATGCGTATTAATCGAAACTTGATTATTTAATAATCAGTCATTATAATTTCCACTAATCGCGGTTAATGTTATTTTGATAAAAATTATTAAAAAGAAATACTCCTTTGTACTTAATCAGAAAATTTGATTGGTGTTATACATAATTTTTTTTTCTATTGTTAATTTGAATAATCAGAAAACTGAGTACTCAAAATCTGTCTGAATTATAAAATTGGTTTTGTAAATAAACATTTTTACTTTAATAATAATTTTGTAGTGCATCTTTCCGATTAATCAGAAAAAATGCTTAAATAATTTTTATTTAACTGATTAATGGCAAATTCTAACCCGAATGAAGTTTTGTTCTGTAAAGCCCGTGGAGATTAGGATGAGCGATTCATCAGTTGATCGAATGTGCCTATTAATCAAAACCCCATTTAATAATCAAACATTAATTAGTTTCGATTAATCGCGGTTAATGTTAGTTTGCTAAATTGATAACCAGAAAAACTCCTTTATTCTTAATCGAAAAATTTAATTGTTATAATTTTATTACTTTGTTGTGTAAACAGTAATTGCTCTGGATCTCATTAATCGAAATATGATTAATCAATCTTTTTGATTAATCCGAAAATTTGCGCAACCAAATTTTTTATTTAACTGAATGAATCTCTGCTCTCTGAAGTTCTGAAAAAAAAGAACATAACTACTTCATAGTCGTTAGAAATGAGAAAAAAGGTTAAAATATTCACTGCGCTATTCACACATTGTTCAAATTTTCACGCTGTTCCACTCTTCAAGAGCCAAAGTGTGATGTAAGTGTAAGTAAAGAGGCAGCTCCGGCTATTATCGATTTATTATGCTTGAGCGCGCAGATTTTTCTTGATTGATTGATTTATAATGCTGGAAATCGATTTATGATCAGTGGTCATTGATCTCATCAATTGAAACATACTCTTATAACAAAAGCCGCGACTTTTTTGCATTGGCTGCGTTCAACCAAGCAACGATCGGTTTGATATGCAGAATAAATCTTTTTGAGCTTTCGTTCTTTTGAAACACAGACGTTTTTCGCTAAGGAGTTCAAAGTGCCCTACACTTAATTTATTCCAAGTTTATTTATTTTATATTTCTGTGCTCTAATTCAATAAAAATTTACCTTTTTAGTCAAGAATGAAGTTCACATGGGGTTAAATAAACTCTGTGGCTTTGCACATTTGCGCTTGTCATTGTATGAATCAAGATTCATGCAGTCAGTTGACAGCGGGATACTCATTCAGTCACTGAGTGAGTAGTATGAGTACGAATGACCGGTCGTAATTGGCTGGAAAATATCAGTATGCTTTTCTTGCTTCTTTGTGGTTGATCTCATCCTTTGTTCTCAATTGGTTCAGTTAACTTAAAAAATATGTTAAAGTACATTTGTGAAGTATTTCAAAATTCAAATAACGAAATTAAAAAATATGCGATCTATGACAGCCGTAGAGAACTTTTGGTGTAAGCTTCTTTTTTTTGCTTCATGCTCATTCTCACTTCAATCAACATAAAGCTTGTTATCGATTTTGTCTCCTTTTTTTTGCTGAAATTTTTATTTTTATGATGTCACTTTATTACCATTGAGCTTTTGCCGTTTGTTCCTTTTTTTTTCTAAAATTTCAACAAAAACGTGCTTGAGTTCGCGTGCCGACGAACTTCCTCAAAGCGGCAATTGTAGCACATAAAGAGTTAACGACCTTGTATTCCATGAATTTTTTTTTAAATATGTATTTTCTTTGATAACTTTATTATGACCTCTTTCTATGCTTTATGTTAGTCTTTAATGTTATAAGAACATTTTAGAGCAGTATGTTAAAGGGCATAAGTCACTGCAATGGTTTGGCAGCCTGTAGGACCAACTTATTTCTGGATCTACACAGTAAACAGCAGACCGAACCTCTTGTTGCAGTTGCTAGCGCTATATTTTTGGCCATTAGGTCTGTAGGTGGGATGTGGGAATGACATGCAATGCTGCTGTCGGGGTAGTTTTTAGGGCTCCCGTGATTTCTTCGCCTCACTCTTCCAAGTTTAGCTTCCATGGCAATTCACTATCTAGTATACTTTCAGATATTTTGCGCTGTTTCTTGTAGGATTACCCTTCCGAGCGTATGCTTCGTCCAGTTAGGTACCTTATATTTCCTAGTAAATAATACTAGATCGGTTTTTTTCGCGTTGTCGGTTACTCGACTCCAGATGTTTAGGCATGTACAACATGAAGCGCCTGCTCCATCACAAAGCTGATTCTTGGTAGATATATTACGCTTATGATGACTGATGCGTCCTCCGCATACGCTGTTAGTTGGAATGGTCCTCTGTCGAACTGCCTAAACAATTTGTTGATTACCAGCGTTCACAGCATTTAGTGAAAAATATCCCAACCTGCGCGTTCCTCTGTGTACAGATTTTGCGGCCTCTCATAGACCCCATTGCGACGTAATCATTTGCAGCTTATTAATAACGCCGATCCAATTGTTAAGGCCGGAACTTGTACTTCGTTAGACTAAAATTGATTGGATTACAAAACTGCGTACTCAAACATTATAAACTCGAAATAAAAAGTTAGAAATTTTGGTAAAATTTTCTGAAGTTTTTGGATTGTTTTGTTGTTTGATGGTTTCCATAATTAAGGGTGGCTTTTTTGGCTAAATTATCGAAAAGAACAGTTTTTTAAATTAACTCCGAGCTAAAAAAAATAACTTGTCGTTCTAAATGTGGACCTAAGTGATGACATTTCAAAACTGCTATAATTACTAGATTAAGAGAAATTATTTAAGTTTGAGCCAAAGTCGAATGAATATGTCCCAACTGTCACTATAGAATGCCCCAAATATATTTTGTTGTTGCATGTAGAGAAACGTTAAATAAATAAATGCAAAACTCTATTTTTTTACAACGATAGAACGTTTTTACTGCCTAGTCTAACTGCTATACATAAACATAATGTACAATTGGACTAGGTCGATTTATTAATCGCTATCGCGCCATCGATTTTTCGATAGGATTTGGGCTCAGGAAAAAAAGTTCCACTACGCATACAAAAAAAATAAATTTCGAGCTTGCGAAATTAAATTTTTTTAATTTTTTTCGACTGATTTTTAAGGTTTTTTTTCATGACCTAAAAAATTGTATCAAAAACTGTTATCGACAACGCTTTTAGCGGACATTTTTTGGTCGGGGCATGGTATCTATACCTGAAAATTTACAATCAAATGAATTTTTTTAGTAGGTCATGAAAAAAACCCTTAAAATCAAAGTCGAAAAAGTCGAAAAATTAAATTCCGCAGGCTCGAAAATTATTTTTTTTGTGTATGCATAGTGGAACTTTTTTTCTGAGCCCAAATCCTATCGAAAAATCGATGACGCGATATCGGTTAATAAATCGACCCAGTCTAATACATACATATGTACAATTACGGTCATAAAAAAGGCCGACGACAATGTGTTCCCTGTTACATAGTTTCTGCGGTCATTACAGCTATGTAACGAAATTTTTAGTTATTGTGATTAACATCGACAATTCCTTAACTCATTGGGTGGTATCTTAAGGTGAGGAAGCTAGAAAGTTCCTAGCAGTTTGCGTAAAATCAAAAATGTTTCATAAAAGTAATAGTTTTATCCTTTAAGAAGAAAATTAATATAATGTTTACGATCACGCAAAATATGGAAATAGTAGGCGGAGTAAATTACAATGAATTATCCTTAAACAGATTATGGACGAAATATATTAAAAAGGTGATTAATAGGACCATGAAAGTCCACTGAACGCGTGATAGGAATATCGCCATAATGGGTCTTCTGAATACATATAAACTGCTCCAGAAACTTCCACGGATTTGACAACTACAATAGCAACGGCACTGTTTCTCTTGAGAAAAACTAATTTGATGGCCCATGGCTAAAAAAACCCACTTTCCACCACAAAAAACCGTACGTTAACTGGTATTATAAAAACATAAATTGGACAGGGAACGATTGGCCATGATTCATATTCTCTTATGAATGCATAATAAGTTTTAATCAGTTAAGGTTTGCGATGCGTAGTAAGTCCCAAAAATGAGGAAGATGAGTAAAAACTGCGTTAAGGCAACAGTGAAGGATTCTCCGTATATAATGTTGTGGAACGCATTAAAAACCGTGAGAGTCGCTTAGATTTTGTTAATGGGGAGTTAAACTAACTCCGCCACCTACATTGACAGCATTCAAGGCGGCATCTCACCAAGAATTGGGGGCTAATCGAGCACAGTAATCTGAACCTAGCTGCGAATCCATATTTTGATATTTTGGAGCTAACCACGCATTACAAGACTGAATTGAATTTATTTATTTTGCGCTATTCTGGGAATATGACTCGTCGTCAGTCGCTCCGAGGCCAGTTTCTTTTTTCGCAGAACCAGTTTAGTAGGGCGGAAGGATTTTTGTACTAAGAAGCTGGTTTTTTTTCTAGCCAGGGACATCTATTATTTTACCTAAGGGCGACCAACAATATTATAGTTTTCATGTTTATACTATCCTTCAATTCCGCGAAAGTTTCTGGAACAATTTTAAATGTATTCAGAGGAGCTATCCTGACGATATTCCTATTAACGCGTTCAGTGGCCTTCGTGGTCGTCCACCCTGATAACGTGTGAAAAAGTCCCCTATTCAATATATTTCGACAATAATCTCCTTAGGGATAATTCATTGTAATGTTTTCCGCTGACGCTTTCCATATTTTGCGCGATTTGTTCTTTTTAGACTATTATATTATTTTTTTCTCCAAGGATAAAGTTATTACCTACTTATATGAAATATAGTTGATTTTACGAAAACTGCTAATTTTCTCGCCAAATACCATATAATGGGTTAAGGAATTATCGATATTAACCACAATAACTAAAGAGTTTCGTTACGCAGCTGTAGTGACTGTAGAAACGCCATAACAGCGAAAACAGTTTCCTCGGCTTTTTTTTTACAGTAAGTGTACATGTATGTAGCTCAATGCTGTTACTGATCTCAAGCATTTATGCATATCAAAAGTTTTTTCAAATCAAATTTGAAATTAATTACAGTATAACTAGAGGTTAATTCAAATATACAAATAGATTGAACTTTGCTGCACAATTATTAAATTAATAAAACTAATATAAGACTGCACAATAGATATAAAACGCACGTTAAAGGAGGTGATACTTGTTATAACAAAAAACTTAAAGAATTTAAAAAGTTGTTACTTCTAGATATATTTCCAATCTAGGTTAAATATAAAAGCTACAGCTTGCGAGACAATTATAATTGTCGCATTTAATTAGTATTTTACTACAAAAAAAAGGGACGTGTGGCGCTCGGGGACTGCCGCGGTAAAGCTATTGCATATTATCAACTTATGAAATTATAATATTTATGCAACATTTTGTTTTCTTTGATATTAATTCAAGTTTTGTCTTTGATATAATTCAAGTTAACCTTTTTAAGCGTGGTGACCGATAAGAAACACAATTTTTTACTTTTATTGAATAAATGAGAAGTTAATATTTAACTTTCACTTTAACTTTATTTTTAACTTTAACTTTAACTTCACTTTAAACTTTAACATTCACTTTAACTTATTTTTAACTTTAACTTTAGCTTTCTCTTTAACTTTAACTTTATTTTTAACTTTAACTTTAACTTTCGCTTTAAACTTTAACTTTATGATCCGGGTGGGTGTGAGCTTAGCACCTGCTAACAAGCAACCTAATATAAACGCACGCAAGTCATTTTCTGTCAAAATGTCTCATGCACATACAATTGTATGAGAGCAACTCAAATTGAATTTGCTGCGTGAAAACCTAACTCGATTTCCAATTTTTGTTCTGCGTGACATTTAGATTTGACGTTTGCACACATGCTTTACATTGTCGCAACGCATGCTTATTTGGGTTAGGGCAAAAACGCCGGTTGTTTGCGTGCGCTAAAAAAACGCAGTGCGGTTTTATTAGGTTTGGCTTGTACAGCGACCATATTAATTGTGGTTATAAATAAATTAAATTTATGTTTTATTTTGATATTTTTAACTTTTTGTTTTACAAATTTCTTGTCATAATGAAAATTTTTGATAATTCAAAAATCAACATTGAAACTTAAATATTGATAATACATTTTAAAAATTACAAAGTTCAAAGTAACTAAAATACAAAGTTAAATAAAAATAATAAGAACCCTATGTATGTATACGATAAGTGCATGGCGCAACGATACAAGGTAGCAGCATGGAACAGCTGATTATAAACTTTTTTTATTTGATCGATACATCAACTTCCGGCGCAGTACGATTTTGACATTTGTCCATCGAATTACAAAAACAAAGTACATGGAATTTTATTTATGTTTGTAGGTATGTTACCATGCTGCACTGTATCATCCGCGTATGGATAAGCCATAGCACAACTGGCCACTTCGTGAAAATCAACGACAGCTCTTTTAGTTTGATTTCGATGGTAGTAGGGTGACGAAGTGTCGCACGCGCGCTTAAAACAGAGTACCAAAGAGTGCGTGTGACACGTGTTCACCGTTCAAGCATTGAAATCAAACTAAATAAATAATTGATTTTGCTTTCGTGCTCGCTACGCGTTCGTGTTTACTAACACATTATCAATTTGGTAACCGTGTAAATGTATGTGGTGCCCACCGCTGTTTATGATAGAGATCCAATTTTATGTTTTGGCCTGTTGCTAACACCGAACCATTACGAACCTTTTCGGATCTTTTTTGACAATATCCGTTACGGTTTTTTTTTGATTTAGACGCCAAGCCCGCGATAAAATCTATGCAATAGCTTAAAAATTTTCTCGTAGGTAATTCAAGTACAGCAAAAGTACATATGTTGCAGAAAATACTTGTTGGAACTTTCCATAATTTCGTACCTATTTTTCTTCAACTTCTTTTCTTTCTCTCTCTCAACTTTTACTTATTGCATGTTTGTTACTCTGCTTTCTAGCAATAAAAGTGAAAATTATGGCGTATTTCATGTTTTGTTTCATATTCTTGTTTATGTAAAATTATTTCACGTCAAGTATTTTGGTGTGTATATGTCTGCGCCGCACCGTGTTGAAAAGTATACTCAAAAAATTCAAAATTGTTTCTTTTGCATTACCTTACCGACAGTTTCCAGTTATTTAGGTTTTTCTCAATTTAAGTAGCAATTTAGGCAAACTCGCACGTTTTGATGCTCGCGCGCTGAGTCATCGTGTAACCAAAATTTTGTGGATGATTTAACTGATCAATAAAATAATTATTAAGCTAAACGGTTTTATTGAAAACAATATTTACATAAAGTATAATAATACTAAAAGCTAGAAAATAATTAGGTAGGTCCTAGGTACTAGTCATCACACTCCTCATCAATCTAGGGCGTTGATCAGACAATAAATAAACGCGTTGGGCTCATGAAATTTCTAAAAATGTGAGGCGTGGCATAACCTTATTAGGTTCAGTTGGTCTTATATATGACTATCAATAGAATTTGACGCGTCAACGCTTTTATTTAATTGTCTCATCTAGCTTTTAGTATTATTCTTACTTCATGTAAATATTGTTTTCAATAAAACCGTTTAACTTAACATTTTTGTTTTAAATTATTTTATTTTCAAGTATTTAGTCTTTATTTAATTGCCTATTATTACTCATTCCATTTAGTTCATTTAGTGACTCATTATTACATTATTATTACAGGAAGAGTGCTGACAATTTGTTACAATCTAAGTCCTCAATACATAATCCTTCCAAAGACTTACTCGACTCTGCGCCACGTATGCTTGTCCCTCTCGAACTCCAAAATATTTTGATGTCACTTCTGCCGGACTGTATGTAATATTTGTTCCAAATATGAGCCAAATCGGACAACAAATACGATTTTTTTGAATATCTCGATCCTTGCGCCACTTAGCGGCGATTTTTTTCTTATTATTGGATTGTCATCGGGTTCTGAAATATATTACAAGTTTGAAGCTGGTAGCTTATCGGGAAGTTACCTAAATTTCAATTACAAAATTCGTGCCAGCATGTCAAGTCAAGCTAAATAAAACCGTTTAAAAAACGTACTAGTCTAGCGTTGGAGGTAGGAGCGTCACAAAAACATGTATAACTTTTGACCTAATGCAAAATAATGACTTTTTTTCACCAACATTTTTGAAGGAGTTATAGAATTGAATGAAATGTGTCAAAATTTTCTCGCAGGTGGAGAAGTTTTATTAATTTTTAGTTATTTAAAACTAACAGGGGTTTTTAGCAAAATAATAATTTCTTATTAAAACGATTTTTTTATGGCAAAGTATATAAATTGACGAAAATTTTGATGTAGAAAACGTTGAGTTTCGATAAACTGTTCAGGAGTTATTATTTCTCCAAATAATAACTAATGAAAAAAAAATTTGTTTTCAAAAATATTTTGCAGAGATCGTTTTTACCTCCAAACCGATTAAAAACGTATTAATCAATAAAAACTGAGACAATCGGTTTTAAAGTGGCTCACTTGAGAAATTTCGTCCCAGCGCACTAAGTTCATTGACTGCAATAATATAATTCAAAGCAAAAGCAACACAAGTTATTTCCTAAAGTTCAAACTATAATAAAAAAATTTCTTTGAACCAAAAAAAAAGAATTGAAAACGGTTGTACACGCATGCATATATATGTATACGAACAAAACGGTTGAATTATTACTGGAAATAACTGTTAACATTTCTCTCAAAGTAAGTTAGTGAGAAGTGGTCAATGGCCACGTAACATTGAAGTCATTTGAACTGATGACACATTTCTGATGT
This sequence comes from Eurosta solidaginis, assembly GCA_029619165.1. Classification (NCBI taxonomy): domain Eukaryota; kingdom Metazoa; phylum Arthropoda; class Insecta; order Diptera; family Tephritidae; genus Eurosta; species Eurosta solidaginis. Next base: position 48,359 of record JARSSU010012763.1, on the reverse strand, counting down.
AATCCCTGCATGGAATTTTTTTATGAAAGTACTTAACCCATTTTTCTCCCGATACTAGATTCCGTGAAGGAAATCGCATAAAATTTTGTGTGGTTGCTATTATAGGACTACTGAACGCTATTACAAGTTTTCAGACTGATAGGTCTCCTGGGGGCCTACTCTGTATTGCGATCCGAAAGGCAGTGCGATGCGAAAATAAATTGCGATGCGAAAGGTAATTGGAACTCTGTAGCGCTATCGCATCGCTAACAATGTCGCTTTTTTATTTTTCGCTAATTTTTTGCTTGAGTATGCATCACTGACCCAAACTCAAAGAAAGAGAACAAAAGAAACAAGGCGATTACAATTTCGGCAAACGATTAATTTTGTTGAACAAATTAAAAAAGGATTCTGTAGCATTATGGAACGATTTAAATGAAGAAAGGATTGATTTAAATGAAGAAATCCTCCCAGTTCAGAAATTGAACTGGAAGAAGTGAACGTGATAAATACAGAAAACGTGGAAAATCATAGAATGGGAAATATTGCTAGTTGTATCAGAGAACAAATAAAAAATGACATGATTTCAAATAGAAATGCTTTATAAAAAAGTGGTTTCGATTTAATTGTTATTTATTTATGTATTTTAAGTCCACTAGGATTACAAATTGTTGCTTTTATGTTTGTTTTGTTTTTTGAGTTGTCCTATATATTTTTAAATGAATATAAAGATATCAATTTATAAAATCATCAATTAATACTTACATATTTGAACAATGCGAATGCCTATTACTTGTAGCAAGAAAAATGCGAAAATGAATGCTGTTTGACATTCGCTTTCGCTTTACAGAGTGCCGGCAATGCGAAAAGGGAGAAAAATTGCGATGGGCAAAATGTGAATGCGAAAGTCAAAATATACATGCGAATGTCAAGATACAGAGTACCGATTTTGCGATTTCGCGTATTTTTTCTTTCGCATCGCAATACAGAGTAGGCCCCCTGGATGCGAAAGGAGAGACTGTTGCGTAAACGCAACGTTGGGAGAAACGCTGTAAAATGTGATGCACTTAAATAATCAAATAAATTCCGAAGTCTAGTCAATAATGATTTTGAAAATGTTTTTAGCTGAAGTAGTTTATTTTATAAAGTTAAAAATATTTTTATTTTGTAACTATTAACCTTATTATAATTAACATAGCTTGTTCTTACTGTCCAATTTTGTATGATATTCATCACAACATTTTGGGTGTAATCTCAAATTGCATTTTTTATATTCATAAACAGTTTGTGAATGGCACATGGCACATCTTTTACGTTTGTTGCCTGAAGGTTTCCATACTACATAATCACGGACGTTAGCTCGAAGAAGATGAAGTGGTCTCTCTGCTTCTTCAATGTCGGATGGATCACTACTTTCTCGATAAACTTCTTCTTCGCAATATAAAAGCAGAGATAATGCTATTTCCGTTTAAAAGCAATTTGAGACATAGGAAGAGTTCCTTCTGATTTAGTAACCAATTAATGAATTTTCCATCCATTAACAGTTGTACTGTTCACTGATTTGGCCCATAGGGGCCACCACCATTTTTTCCACGAATGCCAACACGGTAGTTAGCTACGGCATTATCATGGAGATCTACTCCTCCCATATGTTGATAGTCATTGTAAGTCCATGTTTTTTAACAGTAACCTTTTTTTCTCAGTTTTAGACCAACGGTGTGATTCTGTTACAGGATCAACAGTTCTGAATTTAGAGATTACTCTATCTATTATCTTGCCATCGAGCTACAAAGAGTTTGGTCTTTATTTCGGAACAGTAGTCAAATTCATGTTTCTTAAGGTTTCTGCCAGTTTTGAGCATTTTTTCAGCACCTCTAAGACGATTTTCTCTGACAGTTCCAGTAGCTCTAAAACGTTTTTCGTTCAATAAACAAAATAAATAATATGAAGAAAAGAAATTATCAAAATAAATAGCATGATGATCTGGATTTGTAACATTTTCCAGCAATGATAGCACGACATATGCTCCTAAACCTACTTTCTTGTCATATGGTACCATCCGAAATTAAATTCAATACGTTTGGTTTTCTTACATTTGGTTGCACCGAAATCTTTTTCTGCAGTATGAGTGATGTTTTTTCCAGAACAAGATGGTCCGTTGTCAGGTGTTTCAGATAAATATGGTGACGGTAACCCAAAATCTTCCACATCTGATTCAACCTCGACTCCTAGCTCTCCACATACATCCGTCATAGCTGGTACATCTGTTAGCAACTCATTATCATCAATAAGTTCTTCATCACTCACTGTATCAACATCTGCTGGTGGAACGTAAACAACAGAAGTTTTTTTTTCGAAACAACTTTAGCAATTTTCCTTCGTTCAGCAGGAACCGATGTCTCTTCACCTTCATTAGTATAGGATTCATTTGCCCAATTGTTAAAAAACACTGACGATTCATTATTTTCTAATAAATATATTAAAAGCTAAACAAAATACAAGCAAATAAAACTAAATACCCACAATATTTACCAAAAACGATGAAAAAGTTCTCCGAAGTGTCTTTCCTTAAATTTTCTTGCACAATAGGCTAATGTTATATCAAACTGATATAAACATCAATTTTTCGCGCCAAATAAAATGCCGTAAAAGCTAAATGTCAAATGCATCGTTTTAGCCAGCGTTACGTTTTCGCAACACCTACTTTTAACAGCTGATTTTAAATAGAAAACAAAAGCTGAATGTGCAGAAGTTTGACAAACATATAAATTTCATGTTTTCTTGTATAAAAACTTGAAACAAAACTAGATTTTTATTTTTTCTTTTTACTCAGCCAACAACATAAAAAATCATTATTTTTAAGACGTTTTTCAAACAGGGTATCGATACAAGACCAAGGTAATGCAAATTTAAGCCATATCTGTAAAGATCAAAGTCCAAATTTTATTGTAAAGTCGAGAAACTAACAAGAATTTTTATTTCATAAGAGTTTTAAAGTCTCGAAGTTGCCGTTGCGAAAACGCAACAGCGGTAGAAAATGGGTTAAGCACTTGAATATGAATTGCGAAATTGTTAAATTGCTATACCCAATAAAATTTACTGAGTGTCTGCGAATTGTTGTTTTCAAATTTTGGATTTATTTGTATTGTTTTTCTACCCAACAAGCAAAGTAAACGTATTGTATATTTTTAAAATGTTTTCTGAAATAAACACTAGCTTAAAAACGTTGATTGTTATACACAGCTGAGCAGAGCTCACAGAGTACATTAATTTTGTTCGCATAACGGTAATCCGTAACGGCATAAACTAATCGAGATATATATAGACTTCTATATATCAAAATGATCTGAGCGAAAAAAGAAATCCATTTAGCCATGTCCGTCCGTCCATCAGTCCGTCCGTAAACACGATAACTTGAGTAAATTTTGAGGTATCTTACTGAAATTTGGTATGTAAGTTCCTGGGCACTCATCTAACATGCTTTTAAAATGCAAGAAATCGGACTCGTGTTACACTTCTTCGATACCGAAAATTTCGAAAAACCGAAAAAGTACGATAATTCATTACCAAAGACGGATAAAGCGATGAAACTTGGTAGTGGGTTGTCCTTTTGACGCAGAATATAAAATTAGTAAAATTTTGACAATGGGAGTGGCACCGCCCACTTTTAAAAGAAGGTAATTTAAAAGTTTTGCAAGCTATAATTTGGCAGTCGTAGAAGATATCTTGATGAAATTTGGCAGGAACGTTACTCCTATTACTATATGTGTGCTAAATAAAAATTAGCAAAATCGGATAACTAACATACCCACTTGAAAAAAAATTTTTAAGTGAAATTTTAACAAAAAATTGATCTTTACAGTATATAAGTAAATTATGTCAACATTCAACTCCAGTAATGATATGGTGCAACAGAATACAAAAATAAAAGAAAATTTGAAAATGGGTGTGGCTCCGCCCTTTTTCATTTAGTTTGTCTAGAATACTTTTAATGCCATAAGTCGAACAAAAATTTACCAGTCCTTAGGAAATTTGGTAAGGGCATAGCTTCTATGACGATAACTGTTTCTGTGAAAATGGGCGAAATCGGTTGAAGCCACGCAAAGTTTTTATACACAGTCGACCGATTGTCCTTCCGCTCGGCCGTTAACACGATAACTTGAGCAAAAATCGATATATCTCTACTAAACTTAGTTCGCGTACTAATCTTAAATCACTTTATCTTGGTATTAAAAATGGGCGAAATCCTACTATGACCACGCCCACTTTTTCGATATCGAAATTTCGATATATTTCGAGTTCTATACCAAATACGAAAAAAGGATGAAATATAGTAATTGGATTGATTTTTGATGCAAAATATAACTTTGGAAAAAACTTTGTAAAATGGGTGTTGACACCTACCATACTAAGTAGAGAGAAAATGAAAAAGTTCTGCAGGGCGAAATAAAAGGCCCTTGGAATCATGGAAGGAATACTGTTCGTGGTAGTACATACTATATAAATAAATTAGGGGCACCCGACAGATGATGTTCTGGGTCACCCTGGTCGACATTTTGGTCGATATCTCGAAAACGCCTTCACATATACAATTAAGGGCAACTCTCTTTTAAAACCCTCCATATCTTTAATTTGATATCCATATCGTACAAACACATTCTAGAGTCACCCCTGGTCCACCTTTATGGCGATATCCCGAAATGGCGTCCACCTATAGAACTATGGCCCACTCCCTTTTAAAATACCCTTTAATACCTTCCATTTGATACCCATGTCATACAAACACATTCCAGGGTTACCCTAGGTTCATTTTCTTACATGGTGATTTTCCCCTGATTTTGTCTCCAAAGCTCTCAGCTGAGTATGTAATGTTCGGTTACACCCGAACTTAGCCTTCCTTACTTGTTTGTTTACAAATTGTATAGAAATAAGCGTGAAATAATCGAAACGGCTCGTTGATGAAAAGCTTATAAACGTAAACTTATAAAACATTTTAATAAAAAACTTTTTATAAATAGTTCTCTGAGGCTTTTTTTAAACGTTAGTTTTCATTTCAATTAATAATTCCAATATATATGTACACAAAATAATATACTATGTACTTACATACAAACATAAAATTCTAATTTCATACATTCTTAAAGGAAGTATAGCTGCAATTCTAACGAGTTCTTGGACAATGCTAGGAGATGTTTAAAGCAGCTACTCTCTTCCATGTACAAACGTTTTTGAAAATAATTTGAAAATTTTCAAGTTAAAAGACATTGACAATAAGTTTTTTCTTTTGCCCTCAACGCTTATAAAAAGTTTTCTGAAAGAAGTTAAAAATATTTAATACTGAAACGCATATATTATCGTTTTACAAAGCAAGTTTACTTAAAGCTACTTTAAACACATTTACAGAAATGCCTGTTGGGTATGGTTTCCAGCCGTATGAGTCTTTTGTAGCAAACGTTTATGAAAAAAGAACAGTTTTTAGATTTTTTTCACTCAATAATAAATATTGTACAAACCGACAAAACAAAACACACAGATCCACAAAAGTGATCTTTCTTGCCTTTCATCAGTTTGCCTACATACATTCAAAATATATTTGGACAGGGCTACGTAAAACTCAGACTGACACGCTTCAATGACTGACAGTTATCTTAAAACGGTTGTTTTCGAATTTAAATTGAATTCAGTTAGTGACTTTTGAGCATTGCTTGCATACTAAAATAGCCACATGTTAAGTACATGTGGATGATGGCTCGAGAATAAATTTTTGCTAACTCATAATCGCACAAAGGGGACGATTGTTAAGTGACTACCAACCAAAAAGCAAAAAGCAGGCCAACAAACAGTAAGTTGCTTGACACTCAATTAGTCACTAAGAATTTCGGTTAAACTTCAAGCAAAGTTGCTATGGTGGATTTAATAAATTGCCTTAAGAGAATTAACTTAAATTTTATATAAAATACAGACAACGTAAGAAGTGGATCGAACTTGTTCTCGTTCTTCAATACAACATATAACATAGAGGTCCGACGCCTGTTTGTGCAGTTCACTGAGGACCTGCTTGCATTTTTGGCTTCATACGTCTGTGTTCTCAGGTGCCGTTTTTCCTCATAGTGCTTACGGAGATGACTCCTTAAGCCCCTGGGCGGTGTTGGCTCATCAATCAGATGTCTTTTGGGATGCCCAGGTTTCTGGGTATTCAACAGGAACTGTTTGGTTAGCATTTCATTTCTCTCCCTGATGTGAAGTATTCTCGCCTCATTATGTAGATGGTGTTCTAGAGACATAAGAAGACAACCGTGGCGGTTCTGAGGGTAGTATTTTGGCATGCCTGTAGCTTCTTCCAGTGAGTAGTTTTTAGGCTTGGCGACCATATAGGGGACGCGTAGCATGCAATCGGCTGGCCAATTGCTTTGTAAATTGTAATGAGCGTTTCTTTCTCTTTTCCCCAAGTACTGCCAGCAAGAGATTTGAGGATTTTATTACGGCTCTGGATTTTCGGTACAATTGCGGCTGCATGCTCACCAAAATGTAGATCCTGATCGAACGTCACACCCAAGATTTTGGGGTGTAAGACAGTCGGTAGCGTAGTGCCATTGACGTGGATGTTCAAAATGGTCGACATTTGGGACGTCCATGTTGTAAATAAGGTCGCCGATGATTTAGTCGGTGTAATGTCGGGTTTCGCGAGGTGAAAAAACTGGAGAGATCAGGGAGTAGCCGTTTATTTTGTTGCAAAGCTCATCGATCTGTGGGTCTGGGCCTGTGGCCATTATTGTGCAGTTATCGGCGATAGTAACTCCTTCTGGTGGCGAAGGTAGCTTTGATATGTAGAAGTTAAACAAGAGTGGGGATAGGACACCACCCTGTGACACCCCATTGATCTGTGGACCTTGGCCTGTGGACCATTATTGTGTAGTCATCGGCGTAGGAAACGATAAACGGGTCATATTCATCTGTGTTTTATGTTATTCTAGTTGATCCCACAAACGTTGTTTTGACCTAACTTTGGTTTACAGGTATGGCTTTTAAGAAGTTTTCCTCTCTTACTCCCTTTCCCTCTCCTGCTTTTTTATTCTTTCTTTCTCCTGGAAATTTTAACAAATCTGCTGAGTGCTGTGGGAGGACATATACAATGGGTGGCAGAAAGATTTTGTCTTTAACCAATTGCAAATATAAGTAAATGTATAATATTTCTAGAAGATCATTTCAATGATAGTTTTATAAAATAAAATAACAGTAAATTTTAACCGTACACCATATACACCATAGTTGCGCCCATTAATATTTCCAAGTTTGCATGTAATAGAGTTCACTAGCTTCGCATTTTTAAGGTGGACCTATGTACATAAATATCTAAATATCTAATCGAAAAAAAATAAAAAAAATTAGGATGGCAGTAAAATGTGTAATTTTCTTTGCTGGTATTCATAGTGCGTACAAAGACAATGAGATATTCTAGTAAGAGTATTTATTCGTGTTGTGGGTTGGAGCAATTTTGTGTACTACTTTGTTAGTTAATAAGATAACGTAAATAAATTAAATAAAAGAGAAGGAAGAGAAAGGAAAGAAAGAAAAATACAGTGAAATAAAGTAAAGGATGGGTAAAGGAACAGAAGGAAATGGAAAATAAAGGAAAGGAGAGAATGAAAGAAAAGCAAAGGAAGGAAAGGTGATGAAAGGAAGGGAAAGAAAGCAGAGGTAAAGTGCCGTCTGTAGTGCTTGAATTTAAACCTATATGCGATCTCTAGTTGGTATTATTATTGTAAACATTTGAACAAAACTAATTTTCGCCAGCACTGCATACAAAACTAAAATTGTCACTCAGCCCACATGCTGTTACCCGCTTCTGAAAACTTCAACAATTTTTGGTTAGAGAAACTGATTTTGTTATATTAAATTATAAATAAATAAAATAGTGTGGGTGTAATTATACTTGTCTCAGTTTTTTCTGTATACATATGTATTTTCAAAATCACTTTCAACTACAATTGTCAGATTGGATGTTTCATTGATTGTCGTTTTATTGCCAAGTTTGGATATTTTGATTGCGAGCGTAATTCTGTTATATTGTTTTTTTTAGTATTTTTTTCTTTGTGAAAACACAAGAAAATGGTAGTAGGCACATTTGATGACCTCTTCTAACCATTGTTAATGGTGTCTAGGTCAGGCGTCAATTATTCTACTATTATTTGGGCAGTGTTGCAGCACTGATGGGAAAACCTATTAAAACATGTGCGCAAAAACATAAGTTACGTTCCAATGACGCGTGAACCAGATACGGATAGGAATTTAACATGCTAATGCAACAACAATGTTGTGATCCTGATATTTATATGGTTCAATTTCTGATCCATATAGCAGTTCTGTTCGTTTCGTTTTCTGTAGTAGATTTTTTGACAGCTAACCACTTTTGAGTGGTAGCACTATGGTTGGCTCATCTCTACAGCAACAACATACCTTGTTCAGATTGTCAAATCAGCGTGTCGGTGTTAGACAAATGGAATGGAATGAAAACATACACTTTGCAGCTTTTATGTGTAGTAAGCAAATGTTGTCAATGTGTTGGTTTCATTTTGAGTTTGCCATCTCCTTCTGACAATCCTACACTAGTGAAATGAAAGCAATAAAATCAGCTGATGAGATGAGCCACCATATAGTTGAGCCATGGTAGCACTGGAATAAATATTGTAAATATGTGTATACATAAAAGATTTCGCCATATTTAAAACACACGGAAAGATAAAACAACTTCAAGAAAATATAAGGAAAATAAATAGTTTGTTTACGTGCGAAACTATTTAAGTGTTATAATTCTATCAGTATCTAAAATTTTTGTGTACGTTCTTCTTCTTATTTTCAACAAAACTGATGTTTTATATTAGTACTGCCAGCTCTCATAAAGTTGATCCAGATCGTTCCAATGAGATTTGATCGTGAGCCAGAGCTTGATAACTCAATGGAACGCTCCTATAGAAAGCGCTTAAGAAAATTTATTTGAAAATGATGACTAGTATAGTTGTATTTATAGCAGAAGGATTCACGATATATGTTGACAGAGTAAACAATTTAGATGAATTACTTTCGAGGTTCGCATACATAATGTGTGACTGCTTGAAACGCCTCTAACACCCTCTCACTCTAGTCCATTCCTGTTGAAACTGCAAGTTTCTTGGACTCCCGTTAAGGATATTGATAACACTTTTGAGTGGTCGATCCTATTCGATGGGGCGAACACGCTACAACAACAACAGGTTCACATCTGTTCTACGCTTTACTAAGCATAAAAAATTTATTTTTATGAATGTCGATATACCCTCAGTGAAGGGTCAATCCCTTTGTTCTTAATGAATAGCCATTTATTGTTCCGTAACCTAATTTTTTCTTCAAACATTTAAGTATCCGTAAATTTTGTACAATTTCTGTTCTATTTCCGACGAGTGTTGTAAGCACCAAAATATTCTCTCCTCAGCAGCATAACAGGGTAAAGAAAAATCCAAATTTGTGGATCGTAAAAACATTCAACAAAAAAATTGCAACAAAAAGTAATACCAATTACAAAGCGTGCAGCGGGGCATTCATATAGCTGAGTGTGTAAACTTTGTAATTTTTCTCTTATCTCAATTACAAAAACAGTTATATAAAGCAATACTAGCATGTCTCGCTAATTAAATACAGATAAAAATATTGACATAATAGTGAACAGCGAAAGCATTTCTTATAAGGTTTGGTTGCGATCGACGCACAGGGTCTCGAGATATTGGCGAAAACGTCGACCCGGGTACCCCTAGAATGTGTTTATAGAATATGGATATCAAATGAAAGCTGTGGATGAGTGCTTTAGTGGAGGGTATTTCATACCCCTGGGTGACTAGGGTCTCGAGATATAGGCCGAAACGTGGGCCGTTAACGCCTAGACAGTGTTTTTACATTATGGGTATCAAGTTGAAGCTGTTGATGAGTGCTTTAGTACAAAGTAAGTTTTACGCCGCTGGGTGACTAGGGTCTCGAGATATAGGCCAAAACGTGGACCCGGATACCCTAGAATGTGTGATTGTAATATGGATATCAAATGAAAGCTGTTGCACCAACCTGGCAAAACTGATAAATATGCATGCGAAGCCGAAATAAAGACATGAATTAATAATACCCACATACCTATTTACATACGTCCTATTCAATTTGCCTGAAATTTGGTATATAAATTTGCCTATATTAGTATTTACGATGCTTTTTTCCGGGAAGTAGACAAGAGACGGACTGGGACTGGAATTAGGACTAGGACTGGGACTGAGACTGAGACTCGGAGTGGGACTGGGACTGAAACTCGGAATGGGACTGGAACAAATACATACCACCCTCTGGGACTGGCAATAAGATATGAAGAAGAATGAGAAAAGCTTGAGAGAAGAGAAAAGAGAGAAGTGAGACTGAGAAAGAGGTAGAATGAGACGAAGATGGGGATAGATGAAGCGAAAAATACGGAGGGAGGAGTGAATACAAGATTAGGAAACAGTGTAGAGGGGCGAAGGCAGAGTTAGACGTAAAAAAATTATTAAAATGTATGCAGATAGACCTAATTTAGGGCAGAACAACGTCTGCCGTGTCTGCTAGGTTGGTACAAAAATTTGCCTATATTAGTATTTACGGTCCTTTTTCCGGGAAATAGACCAGAGACGTACTGGACTGGGATTAGGACTAGGACTGTGACTGATACTTGAAGTGGGACTGTGACTAGGACTCGGAATGGGGCTGGAACAAAATGCATACCACCCTCTGGGACTGACAATAAGGGATGAAGAAGAATGAGAAGAACTGAGAGAAGAAAAAAGAGAGGAGACTGAGAAAGAGATAGAATGAGACTAAGATGGAGATAAATGAATCGAAAAGACAGAGGGAGGAGTGGATTAGGAAAAGTAAAAGTGCAGAGTTAGACGGAAAATACTTATTAAAATGTTATAACGTCTGCGGGTCTGCTAGTGGCCGATAAAGGAATACAACAAAAAAGGCATACTTAGAGACCAATGCAAAGCGAGCAGCAGGGCATTCAAATGGTTGATTGGATAAAGTAAGAAGTAAGAATGTTGGAGATTTCCAGTTCAAAACTCAGCTCCCAAAAGTTAGTGATGAAAAAGTGAAACTTAGAAACATTTCCCAGTAACCATCGTCGTATGCAAATTTTTTAATTTTTCTCTAATATCAATAACATAAAATTTCTATTTTATTTTCTATTGTTTTATGTGCTTCTCATTCTCCCGTGTTACGTATTTTACAAATCTCGACTTGATATTTCGGCGCTAAAGCGTTGAACATGAAATATTTAAATTTATTATAGAATATCAACGATATTAGTGTAGCCTTGAGCTTTGTTCAACTTCAATAGTAAATTCTATTTCTTTTTTAATAGAGGGTTCAGATGAGAGCATTGTTTTGTTTATAATTAATCAGCAAATTAAAATTCATCTTAAATTGTTATAGCTACCGTTATATTGGAAGTGTGTGATAAGAAATTTTAAGCGCCTTATTTATCGGTCATTTGATTTTCTCACGGTTATAAACAAATTCATATAAAACTAAAAGTAAACCAGATCACAAATGTAGAAAAAAATGAAATTAAATGAAATCAAGCAATAAAAATTTGGCTTGCGCAACTTGCTCTGAGACTGTGCTAACGAGCCGTGCTAAACTTATATCACAATTTATTGATAAACATTTGAATATGAATAATTCAGTACGCACATATTCAGTATAAATATATGTATTATGATTCTTTTTGTTTTGTTCATTTTGCGACAGGGTGGATAATTGATGTATATTGGAACGAATTTCCGTAACCCCTTCGAACCTGACCCAGAAAATGGCACAAAGCCGAAACCGATTTGTCTCCAAAGCCGATTTGACAAGGGATGACGGGATATCGTAATAAGATCCAAAAGTCTGTTTAGCATAAAGACAAAACCTTCATGAGCTATCCATAACGGATCCGGTATCTTTTTTTAATATAAGATATAAAAAGCTGGGCAAAAAGCTGCAAACTTTATGCTATGTATCCATAGGTCCCTCCAGCATAAAATTTTGGACTGACAAATAGAGTGCGCTCACGGCAAACGACAGCCTAGCTCTGGAAGTCACTAACCGTACCGTCCTGCTATATGGTATGCTGCCGGTATCCGTTGAGATGGCTATGTCAGTATTGACGAATAGGAGGGCCATTTGTGTGTAGTGTTGGCGCAAAACGAAAATGAGACATTTTAATAATTAGGAAGGAAAAAATTTAAACAACGTGACATCAGGACGCACAAGGCGACAGCTGTTTCGATTATACTTGTAAATCTCTTCAAAGCCTTTTCTCTCGGGAGTGTGATTTAACACTCGCACTCCTGGTTGAAGTGTTACAAACACATTCACCCACGTCATGCCTTAGTAGTTGTAAACTTATCCTATTGACTTTCTCGCATATTTTGTTCTTTTTGCAAAGTCATACTTTGTATGTAATCATGTGTTAAAGTTATGCTTTTTGTTAGTGGCGGTTTCAAATAAGGATAAGTATACAACAACTAAGGAATGACGTGGATTAATGCGTTTGTAACACTTCAACCATCGTAGGAGTGCGAGGTCGAATTCCACTCGCGGGAGAAAAGGCCTTGAAACCGGAAATTAAAAATTTTATTTCTGTCGAAAAATATTCACAAAAACACGCAAAATGTCCCGAGAGGGTCCGAAATAAGGGGCCCGATCCATAGTTTCTTTTGCACAGAAAACCTTTCTGTGTGGGCGTTCTTCGGCCGCAATTTATGAAAATAACCTTGGGTGGCCCAGCACCTTTCTACATTAGTGTATGTGTGTGTACAACAAATTTGGCAAAATACAACCACATGAAATTTGCTTATATCTTTTGACAGAATTAAAATTTTTAATTTTCGCTTTCGGCTTCTAAAACGGTGGTCGAAATGCGTCTTTTGATACCACCTCTGATAATTTTTGATAAGATTAGGTTGTAACCGTCTTTTAAAACGCTACCTTTTTTCAAAACAACTCAAAAATTTTTCTGAGACCACTGCTAGTAATCAGTTGTCATATTTTGATGTCTTTGACAACTACACCAACACACGGTTGTAACTGGTAATCCGCAAAAAGTTGTTAGACTAGGCAACTTCAACCGACATTTTTTTTGACAGGTTGAGTTGTAAATCTGTAATACCAAATTGCAAAATTTCAACTGATAGATAGTTGAGTGTAAACGGTAATAGTTATCGTTCGGGCGCACAGTGTTTCGTGTAGAACAAGCTAGCTGGACAAAATTATTTTATGAGATTTTCCGTTTCATATGCAGTCATTTATTACAACTACGTAATTTTTTTCAGCCATATGTTCTTTTTTTATTTTTTTCCAAAATTTTACTTCATATGCATACATTTGCTTATTTCATATACAGTAACTCATGTGTATAAGTGACATAGATCCAAAAAATTAAAGGACTTAAGAATATTACTTTATTGTACTTAAATTGAATGGAATACAAATCTCAATACTCTAAAAAATTCTAAAAATTCGGAAAAAAATTTAAATTTTTTATGAAACATTCGTCGAATTTTTTAAATATAATTTGAGTTTTTGTTATAGATCGTGACAAATTTTCTTATGGGAAATTAGTTAAAATAAATTTGCGAAAGCGAAAATTGTAAGAATTATCCAAAAAGGGTGTCTACTTATTTATGTGAGTGACTGTACATATGTACATACATATTTTGTATTTATTTGAGTATTTATCCTGGCACTACAATTTTTACAGAATTATTTTATAGTACCAGTCAGGAATGTAAAAGTGAATTACAATAATAATAATAAAAATGTAAATAATTAAATTAATTATGTCAAAATTACTTATTACAAAAACTTAAAAGTAAAGTATCATACAAAGTAGAAAAGACAATAGATTTAAATTGAATAAAACCTGATCCAACAAAAAGTTATAGGGTAGGTTATCTTTTATAATTATGTTTATTATTCGCTATCATCACTTTCATTGGATGAGTCACTTGTGGAATATTCATGAACATCAGCAACACTACTGTGAAAGCTTGAAACAACTGGGGTATTTATTGACTCCTCAACATTATCGGGGGACTGTAAATTTAAGACTTCTGAAGTCAGACTTTTAAATTTTTTCTTAGGTATCTCCCTAAAACTGTTAACTAAAGGATCCGATGTTATAAGCAACATATTCATAAGATCTCTATTCTGTGGCTTGCGTCTGCTTTTGTGTTTATAATCCCTGAATCGTCTCAAATCTTTGTTACGGGCTTCCTGTGCTTCCTCGGAAAGTTGACCAATAGGTAAAATGCTGATTTTATAATTTCAGTACTATGCACTAAGAATTTATGAACTGTAACAGGCATATTAAACCATGGATAGAGATCTATGTATAGTTTTTTAGTCTCGACCGCAAATTTTTCAAATCTTTGGATATTTATATTGTACCCAGATGCTAATGCGCGAAGGAGAGTGTCGAATCTTTATGATGAGCGTTACATCCAATCCGTAATCTCAGCACTAACCTCAGAATTTTCGAAAAACCTACGATACACTTTTCTTGGAATAAGAACTTTGTTTTTGTCCAGCTAGCTTGTTCTACACGAAACACTGTGGGGCGGCTTGATGCTATTAATTTTGTAATTTTTCTTAAAGAAGTCTTTCTACGCAATAAACGAAGCTTACTCAACACTTTGCTAACTCAGCTGGTTTAAAATATAAACAAACACAAAAAAGTAAACCCCAGCACCAGTCTACGTACCGACTCATATTTACTTACGCTGCAGCAATCAAATAATCGAAACCAAATAACCATCAAGTACTAAATACTTTTAACAAACTTTGTACAGAGTTCATATCAAGTGGCCTTGTCTGCGACTGATCAACGGTGGCGCAGTGCTGGTAATAAAATAAAGTTTTGCAAGCCGTGCGTCATTTTTCAGTACGCCAGTTTCTGAATTTTTATAGTTTTATGTGTGTAGGAATGGCTTTTGATATATGTATGTGTTGTTATTTGCATTATTTTCTTTACAAACCAACTTATTGAGTATAGACTCCTTAATACGAGTAAATAGCATAACCACCAACCGTCTGTTATGAGAAGTTGAAGTGTTTACAAATTTGTTCGTTGATCGTTTCAAGTGTCTGGCCAAGTGACATTCTGCCGTTGCTGCTGCCTTACCACATAATTGTCAGTTGATTAGTTGATTACTGTGTCGGTGGTGGCGTTGCCGGTTGCATTATAAAATGCAACCATTTATTAGAGAGGATTGTGGCATTGTTATTGCTTTATACCCAGCTGTACTTGTACACAGGGTATTATAACTTTGATTGGATAACGGTTGGTTGTACAGGTATAAAGGAATCGAGATACATGTAGACTTCCATATATCAAAATCATCAGTATCGACAAAAAATTTGATTGAGCCATGTCCTCTGTCATCCGTCGTCTGTCCGTTAACACGATAACTTGAGTAAATATTGAGATATCTTCACCAAATTTGGCACAAGAGCTTATCTGGACAGAATAGATTGGTATGAAAATGAGCGAAATCGGATGATAACCACGCCCACTTTTTATATATATATATAAAATTTTGGAAAACACGAAAAACCTGATTATTTAGTAAATAATACACCTAGAATTTTAAAATTTGACGTGTGGACTGATATTGAGACTCTTGATAAAAATTTGAAAAAAAGAATTTTTAAATGGGCGTGGCACCGCCCACTTGTGATAAAATAAATTTTACAAATATTATTAATCATACATCAAAAATCGTTAAACCTATCGTAACAAAATTCGGCAGAGAGGTCTTACTATAAGGAATGCTTTGAAGAAAAATTAACGAAATCGGTTGGGCCACGCCCACTTTTATAAAGAGATTTTAAAAGGGTCGTGGACGAATAAAATGAGCTATATCTTTGCAAGAAAAGAGCTTTATATCAATGGTATTTCATTTACCAAGTGGATTTATTACAGTAAATAGGAAAAACGTCAAATTTTAAAAAACATAGGCGTGGCACCACCCCTTTTATAACTAAGCAGTTTCTATGTTTCTGGAGCCATAACACGAAGAAATATTAGTCAGAATAGAACCATATGTAGTATATGTATTATTGCGCAGCCTTGTAACACTACAGAGCTAAGCACACAAAACAAACAACAACAGCGTTTCAAGTGTACAGCTGGGTATGTAATGTTCGGTTTCACCCGAACTTAGACTTCCTTACTTGTTTTTTGTTTTGTTATTATGTCCTTGTATCCGCATCGCATCGGTGTTCTTTTTGGAGTGTTTTATTTGCGCGCTCAAATAGACATGGAAATATATCATAAACTGCAGCACTGATGGTTTCTTGCGAGGGGCGATATGACTACGCGCATCGTAAAAGAAAAATAAATAAGTAAGAAGCGAGAACACTCAAGGCTGCATTGGAGCTTTTGTTGTTGGTTATTTGCTATTGCTTAAGTTAAATATATACACAAATAGTATATTTATGCAGTTGTCAAGCTGGCCTAGCCTCTGACCAGATGATTGAGTGATTGTATGCGCACGTGGGTTGTGAATAAGTTTTTATTTTATTTTCAAATAGCAGGTAAAAATAAATAATGAAAATACATATACATATGTAAGTGCCAACGTACTACAAATAGTGTGTATAAATAAAAATATTTACACAAGTGCTTTTCTTATGCACGCTTCAGCAAAGGCTGTGAGTTTTATGTTGTTACAAAGTAAGGCGAATCTTTGATCAGCCAACATCACACAAATAAGTTCTGATGTTAAGGGGAAAAATACTAGTCGTTTAAGCAACTTCAGGATACATATTGAGAATTAAAGAAGTTTATTTCTATAAAAATGCTATCCTCTGCAAAAGGACGAAAGCGTTGAGATGAAGCAACAGAGCGGCATTAATTCCAGAAAAAACACGCTTTTAGTTTACTGTCAACAGCAAAAGAAATATTGGACCAGACATTTCGTTATCGGATGTTTTAGCGATAAGGTGTCGCGAAGAACTTGTTAAACTTTTGGCTTGGTCTCTAGTCAACTCAACGCTTTGGTTTTCATTCCAAAAAAAAGCTACATCTCATTGTGGAGGCATTAAGACCATAGTCAGAAATTCAATTAACCTTGTGACCATTTTAAATGACCCTAAGGGCAATTCCTCATCACCTTAATAAGTTCTGGTAATTTATAAAACTTCAGTTTAAACGTATTGCATACAGGTATAGTTTTATTAAAAAATTCCCCCACATGCCATTTATTAATCGAAACTAAAATTTTGCCTTCAAGTATTCCTTTTTTCTGTTGGGGCGAATCAATAAAACCGTTCAGTAACGAAGTTGATTATTGAATATTTACCTGTTAGACATATGCATATACAGAATTATTGGAACCCACGGTACTACATATATCAAAACATTCTGAAAAAAAGTTCTAAAGTTCTGATTCTCGGAATAGCTGGATTACACAAGTATTTATTAACAGATGCTGCTTCAGAGGAGGGTAATTAATGTAAGAGCCTAAGTTTCACGCGTTCTTCTTGCCTCTGCTTCCGTTTCTTCCTTCCTTTCATCTTCGCTGTGTTATTTCATGTTGGTTGTTTCTAGTTTTCTTCGCGTTAGACTTTGTCTCCGTTTTCGTTATTATCTCTGTTTTCGTCCTTGTCTTTTTTGCCTTTAGGTCAGGCATGCTTAACCAACGAACCGATATCATTTCGTTACGATAATTAACGTTAATAAAGGAAACAAAGTCATTTCGTTTCGTTTATTAACGTTAAGAACGTCAAATTAACGAAATGATTTTGTTTCGTTTTCTGCCATATCAAAACGAAATCAAATCGTTTATGTTGATTATTTTTTTCAAACTATGCTGGCAATGATGCAAAGATGCATTGATGGCGGAGTCATTAAAGGTGAAAGCATTAGCCAAGCTGATGCAACTTTTCTCATGAATTTTGACAGTACGAACATTTCTCAGAGTATTTTTGACATTATCACCAATGAATTACACAAACAAATTACATGGGGTTTGTGTGTATGCCCGCTCGCTGTTTCCACTTTACGGCTTCACCATGGCTATAGCATTGCCAGCACAATTCAAACATAAAGTATCACGTTTTTGTTAACGTTTTAACGTCAACGAAAGCTTTTCGCTTCGGTTAAAAACGAGATACAATTTATCTTGATAATTTCTTTATCGATAATATTTCGAAGTGTTTCACGGAAAACGGTGGAAATTTTTGATAAGCGATTAGCTAACGTTAAGGCACATCCCTGCTTTAGGTTAAGGTTTCATATTTAAACAGCTTGTATCGGCTTCAGTTGTATTTATGTATGTATTTAACCTATTTATGTATACCAAAGTAGTGTACCCTGTACATATATGTAATACTCCTATATTGCTATAAAAGGCTAGGTACATTCCCAAACATCAGAGCGCCGATATATTGCTAAATGTACCTAAATAAAATTTTTTCTTGTCACACTTATGCTGCTACAATCACAAAAATTGTATATAGCCTTGTTTTGATTTCGAATTCAAAAAGACATTGCGAGCATTTCTATAGCGATATAGGAGTATTACATATACGGCCCGATAGGTTTTTTCTTGCCAGAAAATTGGTTTGCCTGGAGGTGAACCTAGCTTTCCCCCTTTACTCTATACCATTCTCCTCTCCTTAGTCCTCCATTTTTTCTTCTTATTCATTTTTATCCTTTATTCCATTTATCTCCCTAGCACTCCCTCTCCAACTCTCGATCACATTCACCCTTGCAACTCTCACTCTCGCTCCAACTCCTACTTCCACTTCACCCCAATCTCACTCCCACTCCGCTCGCACTCCCAATATCTCTCTTCCACACCTACTCCAACTATCTTTCCCACTCTCACTGCAACTCCCACTCTCAAACCAACTCTCACTTCCACACCCCTTGCACACCCGGCTAAAATATACCTGCATACATTTGCGGAGATAAAGCGAATTAAATATTTTGGCATATTTGGCACCGCATTATTTCCACAAAAAAAATTTTCAACACCATTCTTGAACCATGACTAACAAAACGAAAAAAAAATATCGAGATCGGTCAAGAAGTTTTTGACGTACGTATTACGTAAACTCACTTGTACCCATCTTTTCAGGGAAATGTTTGCGTGTAAATGGTTGGCTTTTAATAAAACGACGAGCTTACTAAATTTATGTTCGATTTGTTTTCGCATTTGTCTAATTCGCCTTGTCTTTGTCACTTTCTATGTCTTCGTCTGCCTAGTCTTCATCAAGGTCTTCATAACAAACGTTTACTAACGTATTTTCCATTTTGTATTGCTTTTGTCGGAATCGCATAGTTTTATCAAATGTGTCAAATATATGGGTAATTCTGGCGAATTACTGAACGTCACTCAGAGTATTGCTGTAAAATATTAAGTAGCTGCGATTTGTCACATCGACTGAGTGGTCACAGTAAAAGGCAACGAAAGCTTCCCCTAACTGACTGACTTATAATATTGAATCTGTTATTATGATTACTGGTTAGGGCAATTGTGGACTAAAAATTTGATCATATTGCTCTGCAATCATTGTTCCGTCACGGTCACACATAAAAATCGCTGTTACTGAAAGTCGAAGTCACCAATCACATTTTCCATAAAAAATCTGCGCAATCTGACAACTCTAACTCATAGTTCTACAAAATTTTAATTCACTTCAGCCAGTGACAATACCGGAATGAATGACGTGATAGACGCCATTTCCCATCCCAAGTACAACGCACTTTACAAGATAAGTGTTGTCACTGATCATATTGCAATTCCAATCCCAGAGCAAAGAGCGCGAAGTTAAGAGCACTTTTTGCGACACGCCACGGTGCATAATGTCGTTGTTGTTGTTAAAAAAAATGGAAACAAATTAATTTCACTTTGATTGTGGAAGGCATTGACTCGTCTGCAATCATTTTTTATTACACCAACTTCATTGGTTTTTTTTGCTTTAGCTTTATTTTCGCTTTAGTCTTCTATTTTTATTTTTTCTTAAATACTATTATATACATTTTATGTTGTGATAAAGTGCTTATATTTTTATTTTTACTTTTATTTATTATTCATTGGCTTTTGTGCTCGCAACGCCTTTTCTGCTTGCAAATACTCCTACCCTTATGTGAAACTATTTATTCGTATGCAAATACTTGTAAGATTTTCTTTTGTTGTAAGCCAATGTCAGTCATTTCGTATGCAAAAGCTCAACTCTACGCCGCAAAATTGTTCCAGATGCCTTTTTACGTTGTTTTTATACTTAGCATGCTTTGCACACAGAGTATATTAACTTTGATTGGATAACGGTGGTTGTACAGGTATAAAGGATCGAGATAGCTATAGACTTCCATATATCAAAATCATCAGTATAGAAAAAAAATTTGATTGAGCCATGTCCGTCCGTCCGTCTGTCCGTTAACACGATAACTTGAGTAAATATTGAGATATCTTCACCAAATTTGGTACACGAGCTTATCTGGACCCAGAATAGATTGGTATTGAAAATGAGCGAAATCGGATGATAACCACGCCCACTTTTTATATATATAACATTTTGGAAAACACAAAAACCTGATTATTTAGTAAATAATACACCTAGAATGTTGAAATTTGACATGTGGACTGATATTGAGACTCTTGATAAAAATTTGGAAAAAATTTTAAAATGGGCGTGGCACCGCCCACTTGTGATAAAATCAATTTTACAAATATTATTAATCATAAATCAAAAATCGTTAAACCTATCGTAACAAAATTCGGCAGAGAAGTTGCCTTTACTATAAGGAATGCTTTGAAGAAAATTAACGAAATCGGTTAAGGACCACGCCCACTTTTATATAAAAGATTTTTAAAAGGGTCGTGGACGAATAAAATAAGCTATATCTTTGCAAAAAAGAGCTTTATATCAATGGTATTTCATTTCCCAAGTGGATTTATAACAGTAAATAGGAAAAACTTCAAATTTTAAAAAATGGGCGTGGCACGCCCCTTTTATGACTAAGCAATTTTCTATGTTTCGGGAGCCATAACTGAAGAAAAATTAACGGATCGTAATAAAATTGGGTACACAAATTTTCCCTATAGTAGAAAATATTTCTAGTAAAAATGGACGGGATCGGTTAAAGACCACGGCAACTTAGATATAAAAACAAGTTTAAAAGGGTCGTAGACTAGAATAATAAGCTATAACTTAGCAAAAAATAGTTTTGAATCAATGATATTTCACTTATCAAGTTTTATTGTAAGAGGAAATGGGGAGACATTTTTTTTAAACGGGCGGTGCCACGTGTTATGTAGAAAAGTAATTATCTGAAATGAAATGTGCAATTGAAGCTCACGCTGAGTAATTATATAATGTTCGGTACACCGAACTTGGACACCTTTACTTGTTATTATGCATATTTACTATCAAGCAAGAGCGGTAATTAGTAACTAATAAAGCAACTCACTCCGGCGCGCATGCGCATGTCTAATAAGAGCAAAGGCTAATATTTAGTCTAGATTTTTGCTTGTTTCACATTTTTCTTGATATTTATTTATTTGTTATTAAGTATATGTTTTTATATTTGCAAATAATATATGTTTGTCTAGCGCTTTGCGCTTGCGCACCTGCCCTGAAACTGGCATTATTCTCCTATTTTATTATAAAAAGACACGGTTAAGCGCCAATTAAGTAAGTAATTATAAAAAGATACGCAGCTGAAGTGGCCGGTTCTATAAACAGTAATACTTGTCAACAGCCAGGCGGGTGTGTTTTATGTTCTGATTATGAAATATTTCATATCTAGATAAATGAAAATGTCAAGTTTATTAATACTGGTAGACCATGAACATTCTAGGTAATGTCATTTAATAATAAATACACATAACTGCGGCCCGGTCCGCACGAAGAAAATACTGCATCAAATTATTGCGATATATCCCGATATAATCCCTGAAAACAGTTGGAGGCAGTCCATAAAAAACCTTGAAACAGTTGCGAAAAGATCCCGAAGTTATAACGCACAATGCGAATTAGTCCAGAGATAAATTCGCAATGATCCATTGGAAGGAAGAATATACTGGATCCTTTTTAAGACAGAGGTGCCCAGTACTCCCTTGAAACAATTTATACGAAATGATTCTTAAATGGTCTTGAAATAGTTCCGAAAACATTCTCGAAATGAACGGCGATGATTCAAAAATATCCCGTAGCCATCCATCCGATATAATACCCGAACAGCCTCGTAATGGCTCCGAAAACATTCTCGAAACTGCCCGAAATAATTCCGGACTAACTTCAAAACTGATCTCGCAACTAAACGTTGATAATCTCGGAATAGTTGTGAAATCATGATATAGTTACGAAAATAATGAAGACGCTAAGCCGAAACAGTCCCTTGAAGATCTATATCACAACCTCAAAAGGCTCTGAAATAGTCTAAAAAACATTCCCTTAATAGTTCAGAAGTAATCTGGGAAATAGTACCTAAACGATTCCGAACACAATTCCGAAAACGCTACCGAAATAGTTCCTGTGTAATCTAAAAATAGACCCGAAATGATTACCTAACTTAGTTCCGAACTAACCCATATAGTCCCCAAGTTATCTCAAAAGCAGTGCCAAAACGGTCCGAGAAGTCACAATATGATCCAAAAATAACCAGAAAATGATCTCGAAACGGTCTAAGAATTATTCCAAACACTACCTTAGTGCTCCAGAAATAGCCATAAAAACGACCCAAAAACAACCCGGAGAAAGTCGTGAAATGATCCGCGCACAACCTCGAAATTATCGGAAATAGTGCCGGAATGATACCGAAATTATCATATAAGCATTCAGAAAACGGATAACATTTCCAAAACTATTAAGACTAAACTAAATGAATATTGAACCATAAATACATACATATATTTAAATAAATAATTTGGGATGCATGGATATCTGGATGTTTCGTTGCCGGAATGATCAGATATTTCCTTTCTGACTCAATCACGCCAGAACTGAAACCTGACTCACAGAATACGCAAGAAGGATCCACAGGGGATCATTGTTTTTGATGCGGAAGAGTATTTAAATAACTGTCCCCAAATTATTGCGAATCTATCCTGAAATAGTCCTCAACACTGCTACTAAGTTATCCCGAATTGATCCGAAGATTATTGCGGAATGGTAGTGATACATATAAATGTCCGTTTTGATACTAAAATCAGTTGCGCAGTGATTCCGAGATATTCCTCAAGTAATCGTAACATCAACCCTCAGGTGACATTGTTCACTTTTCCACATTTTGATTGCGCTCAATCTAAGTGAACTAGATACCAAAAATTTGTAGACCATGAATGAATGTGAACCTGCAATCTTTTCCCGAATTGTTAACCTCATAGATTTGGTTTCACTCTTCAAAGTCAATATATTTAAAGTTATAACGGCTAAAAATTATTAAAAAGTTACTGTTCCCTTTTTAAAAGAGTATTGCCAGTAGATCCTTTTACACTATTGTCTATCTCATGCCAAATTTATCCAAATCTGTTCATTCGCTCTGGCGTGATTGAGTCAGAAAACGATGCCAGTGAATGCTTTCAGACTATTGGCTATCTATGTTCAAAATTTCATTTAACTCCGTTGAATAATTTTGACGTGATTGTGCCACGAAGACAAACGTGTTGGACATCTTGTAAAGACATGTAACATTTTTTTTTGAATGGAAGTGCTTAAATTTAGCAATGACATGGTCAAACATTTATAAAACAACTAATATTGATTGGAAAAAAAATTACGAAACTACTCACGACAATGGTTGCTAGGGCATGTTTCTGAATTACCGGCTCTTTATCAGCTTTGACTTTCGGGTACCAGAATGCGAACCAGAGTATCTGTAGTGTAGAACACATATGTACTTTAGGAAGATTGTTCAAGGAATTCGCTTTGTCTTACAGGTGTACGGAATGCACGGATTGTTTATATCATACGACAAAATATGCATCCGTTGGAAGCGGTAAAAAAATTGTTGCACAAAAAAAACAAAATACGACGAAAAAATATTAAAACAAATGCTCAATCTTTTAGTGAGCGAAATGAGAGGATTGAAACGAATACCGTTGAACCAGGGTTGATTTTCTTTTTATACTTTTTATTCCATTCGTTGCACGAAAATATCCATGCATTCCGTGTAATCCGTGCACCGTTTGTCATACAAAGCGAATCCCTCTAGTATTTTACTTATCGTTTTAAAACCTACACGTGTGTCACATCCAAAATATCGTTTTATTTCCTAATCACTAATTACCTTTTATTTTCTGTCTCTTTTTAGGTAAGTACATAAAAAAGATCAACTTTAAAAGCTTAAATCGGTGCACAAATAAGCGTAAGTGTAGATTTTATGTAAATTTATCAATTAAACGAGAAAATATCTATCAGAACCACTTTCAATGCGGGTTTTGACAAAACGAATGAAAGCCCAACGAACACGAGTATTGCAAATGTAAATGTGGGTATTCATGTTGGCCTTATAACCAAGATATCTGACTAAAAAATATTTGTCGCTAGTGTATATCGCTTTTGTAATACAGTGATCAATTGATAACAAACTTATACAGCTTACCTAATAAGCACACCTGCGTGAATACCCCCAAATTATTATTTTTGATCAGGATCAATTGCATGCGAAATTCCAAATTCTAATTTTTATTTCGTTTGTTTAGAAGAATGTATCCATTTTCATGGGAAAGAATTTGAGAGGGCACAGCCACTTAAATTTCGAATGCAGGCTCATTCGACCATATTTTGCGTTCGATCATAGCATGCTTGCTCTTTGACATCTATTCGCCTCCGTGTTTGAAGAGCTCTGCGTGTATGCCGCCATTATCTAGCGCCTTGCGAAACCATATACCAAGTAGTCTCAACATTTTCTTGAAGTTGTCTCACAATTAATATTAAAACGGTGCCCTTTGATATAAGAAGTAAAACGTTAAGTACTGCCGTCCATAGCAAAAAGTCCTTCCGGGAATTTTAAAGCCCATAAATTTCTGCGATTACAATTTTCTTATTAGCTAAATAAATACTCCTTTAAAATTCATAATGAAAAATAAAACAAAGCCTTAAATTGTAAGTTTACTTGAAAAATCTTAAATCTCTACATAAAAATTAAGTTTTCTCCGAGTTAACGTTTTACACTTTGCTGCCTTTTGGCTATGGACGGCAGAGTAGATTTTTTTAATTATACGAGCCGGGCCTGTGCGCATCTTGCGCAACCAATATAAAGTCTCTATCAAATATCAACAGAAATCAGCTGTTCTATCAATCAATTAAAACATGCAGCTTGCGCTGGCATCTGGCGTATGGGAGCAACTGGCGGTAATGCAGTGCAAATATTCACAATAATGCCATAGTACAAATAGATTTCTTTGTGTGCTCACAATCGTTTATTTTAACAAATTATATTAATAAAATATAGCTAAACAAAAGCACTACGACCAAAATTGCCCAAAGCTCTCTAATAGCCCGAATCTCCACCTTTACAACCAAAACTTTATTTATAGATTTGGATTCCAAATAAGAGCGAAAAACGGGTCCCTTTTTTACATAAAAACAGCATAAGAAATAATATATATGCTTTGATGTCTGAAACAGTATCAGATATACCTTCTTGCATACTTCGTTCATTCGCATACTCAAATATATTTCACATTACTGTGCATATTCAAACCACGTTTTTAATAAATATGCAGTGCTGCTCGTGTAGTTTATATATAAGTATATTTATATACATATTTGTAATGAGAAAAATAAACTAATCAGAGCAAAATGTGAAGCATAATAAGTGTGAGGAAAAAAATATCAAATAAAGCGCTCAAGTGGAAAAAAATCAATTAATGGTTAAGATTAAAAAAAAAGGTTTCAAAATTTGTTCTAATTATTATTATATATTTGTTTTTGTCAGTTGCGATTGCCTTGCTTTCTGACCAGCAAATAATAAAAATCACAAATTTCCTGTTTTTATTTCTATTTCAATAGGACACAAAATTACTTAATAGAGAAATATTGGTCATTAAATAATATTTGCATGTCATCGCGCGACAATTCAATCATTAATTTTAACTACAAATATCAAATGTAAGTGTGAGCTGTCAATCAATTGCTATTTTGCGCCATTTATTAGCAAAATGTTACCTGAACCAAAAAGGCAAATGATTGAATAAGTCTTGATATACTTTAGCCAAAACACTTGGGCGTTTATTAAACAATATATCTGGTTTACAAGTTTATTTATCTACATAAAAGCGCTCAAATTCAATAGCTGATTGTTGTGACCATTTTGATTTATTTCATTTTAATATTCCGTGCAAACGACGAAATTGTCCATACTAGCAAGCAGCAGCAGAAGCAACAACCAGAGTACGTTGGACGTACACTCAGCAAACTTTTTTTCAAAATGGGATTGATTTTTCGCTAGAGCATCGTTCTAATCACTGAACTGTCTAGCAAATTAACTCAAATGAATGGTCTATTGGAAAATGCTTTTTATTTACATCACTACTAAGAAAGTGAAACGTAACAATTGAAATTATTCGCGTACTTCACTTACAACGTTTTAAAATCAAACTGATAGATTATTTTCAAGACTGCGCTGCTTATACAGCCCTCCGTTGATTTCTTCACAGCTTTTCTCCCAGGGTCTAGACTCTTCTCGAACAGCTTTCTCCAAATAGTTGCTTATTTACTTCTCGCTTCTGTGTCTCATATCGGTTTTGGCTATATACATGTGTGGGTCTGTGGTTCATCGGTCGTCATTTAGTACAATTGTACAATTGTGCAGATTCGTTTCACATGCATTTGCTATTTGGTTTATTAAATGCATTAGTCGTCGCTGAACAAGAGGATAAGCAACATCGGAGGAGACTATTGTTTATTTACGCATTTCATAATAACATATTTGCAAACAAAAGATCATGCGCATAATTTTAAGCTTTTTGAATGTTAGAATATAAATCGTGCACTGTTGTTGTTGTTGTTGTAGCGATAAGGTTGCTCCCCGAAGGCTTTGGGGAGTGTTATCGATGTAATTGTCCTTTGCCGGATACAGATCCGGTACCACAGCACCATTAAGGTGCTAGCCCGACCATCTCGGGAACGATTTATGTGGCGACATTAAACCTTCAGGCCATCCCCTCCCACCCCCACCCCAAGTTCCATGAGGAGCTTGGGGTCGCCAGAGCCTCGTCTGTTAGTGAAACAGGATTCGCCGCGGATAGGTGAGGTTGACAATTGGGTTTGGAGAAGCTATATATTGCGCTGGCAACGTGAAGGGTTGCGCTACACAGCCCCTTGAATCTGGTATTTTAGTCGCCTCTTACGACAGCATACCCACCGCGGGAATATTCTGACCCCCAACCGCTGGGGTGTCTTGCTTTATGCTCGTTGATCAACGGCTAAATCACTACCGCTACTTTTACCAACACAGTCCTAGTTTAAATTTTGAAGAGTTCTGCTCTTGTTTATGTAATATCGTATGTATCGGTGGGCATGAGCTTAGCACCTGCTAAGCGGCCATATACGTATACGACGAGCGAAAGAAAAATGACTACTTCGTCAGAAACAACGACCAAAACACATTTAGTTTGATCTCGACGTCCGTAAAATAAGGAAGCGAGGCACGCACTATCACCACACAGAATGGTCGAAAAATATGTATACATGAATGAAAAATTTTCAGGTTGGGTTGAAGTTATCATGGTGGAATAACCAGGTGAAGTAAGCGTCAATTGTCTCGCTCTAAATTCTTCTTTGTTCTGGCATTCGGCCATCTGAAAATTTTTCACCAATGTTGTGTTGTTTTTTTTGCATTTTTCAGGAGTAAAATATGGTAGTTTTAATATTGTTTTTTTTACATTAAGCAGTAAGTAATCGATGGAATTTTACTGCTCATCACATTTAAGTTTTTTATATTTATTCGATGCCAGAAGTAATATATATATATATAGTGCGAGAACTGGTCCTGTGTAACCCCTTTGCATTGGCGTTAGGTGGCACTGATATACTGAAAAAACCAGTATCTCTAATGGCCTTCGTGGCATTTATTTTTCTAACTACTTCTATTTTTCAAAGAGGGTAAACATTTTACCCTCTCTGACCGTTGAAAATACATCCCTACCGTTTCAGACAGAGCAGATCCTACAAATGCTCATCAGTGAGTTTGCTTCTGTACGAGTTTTTAATAACAAAAGCCATTGGTGAAAGCACTGATTCACAGGGGATTCAGGGGTTAGAGTATTTACGCTCCTGTGGAATAAAATCAAATGTCGACTTAAGCTTTGATTGCAAATGTAATTTATAATTTTTCCGCAAATTAAGCATTGTGGTATATTGGCGCTATTTAAAACACAAAAAAGCTCTACTTTCCATTCATAAGTATGTACATACATCCGTATTGTACGACCAAACACTGTACCAATAGTGCGTGTGATATGTGCTTACAGTACAAGCGCTGAAATTAAACTAAATAAATATTAGATTTTGCATTCGTGCTCGCCACGCGTTCGTACTAACACATTTTCAAGTTCGTAATCGTGTATATGTATGTGGTGGTGGCCCCGCTGATCATATGCGTTTTTTGATGCTGTGGATATGTGAGTAATGTCGTTTGCGCTCTTTGTAGTTGGGTATATGTGTGAGTAATGTTTTTGTCTCATCTACTAAGATTGTTGTTGAAATTGTATTTACTAGCGGCGTAGTGATGTGTTGGAGTCGGTAATATTCGCCACAGTAAACTAAATTGAGGAACAATTTGAAGGGCGAAATGTCAATCCCATATTCCATGTTCTGAGGAAGTGTGAGTGTACTCCGTCAAGTTAAATCAGCACATATGTCAATATAAGCATTCATTTAAACAAATGTATGAAAATATGTATTCAGTGTCGTAAAAAATTATATTATAAGTATTGATGTATGTCAATATTTCGTTGTGCTTTTATTTGCACGCAGCTGTAAATGGTTTTGTTACCATTTCGTAAAAGAAAACAAAATATTATTTTCCATGATCGTTTAAATTTATTACTAAGAATTTTTATGCGTTGTTTTTTTTTGTTCATTTGCACGTTTGTTTTAAGTATGGCAATTACAACATGCCAACAATAATGCCTCTGTGCTATGCAATGGCACAACGATCATGGCAGCAAGAATTGCTAATTTACATTTATACGACATCTAATTGACTCGCAATTATAACACCTCCGACACCACTTTTACCAGTACCAGACGTTTGTAAACATGTCGGCAGCCGTGGTGTGATGGTAGCGTACTCGGCCTACCACACCGAAGATCTTGGGTTCACGCTCCGGGCAAAGCAACATCAAAATGTTAGAAAAAAGGTTTTTTCAATTAGAAGAAAATTTGTCTAAGCGGGGTCGCCCCTCGGCTGTGTTTGGCAAGCTCTCCGAGTGTATTTCTGCCATTTAAAGCTCTCAGTGAAAACTCATCTACATTGCAGATGCGGTTCGGAGTCGGCATAAAAGGAGCTCGACGCAAATTGAAAGAGAAGCTCGGCCTAAAATCTTTTCGGAGGTTATCGCGCCCTACATTTATTGTTTATTTGTAAACATGTGACTTGCAAAATACATTTGTTGGCATTTGATACCGTCGGCAATATGTAACAGAACAACAGTTGTGATTTTCTCAATCATTGCAAAAGTAAAAGTAATTATTAATCAAGCGTTGCAATATTGTGTTTCATCGGGTAGTAGTTTTTCTTTTGCACTTACAGTTTGGAGATCATTTGGGTGTTACTTTTTTCTTTTAAACAAACAAAGCTTATTATTTTATTATACAGCAGTGAACAGAAAAAAGAAGTGGCAATTTTTGTAAAATATCGTCAATTAAGTTCTATGCAAACCAGTCTCATAAATGTTTTCGAAGAAATTCGAGTTCCCTGAACTTTTCCGAGTACTCAGTTTTGTAGCTCAATAAATTTAGTCTAGCAAAATAAAACTTATAGGGCTCTCAGTACTCGTATTTATTTTTGAAAGTTTTTTTCGAATAGATTTTCCTCCATGCAAAGTGTGAAAATTCTGTCATTTAAAATCGAATATAACTCCATATCGATTGCTGTCTCGAAAATGCCCAGTCTCAGAAAGCTCTATATCGGGATTTTTTTGGCCATGCTTCAAGCTCTAAAGCAAAATTGTTTCAAATTGTCTATTCGATCAGTCAAATTCTGAGGGATTCAATTGTTTGCCTTCCTGTCGATATAAGAGCTCACCTAGAGCTTGAAGTTCAACTTCTAAATGGCAAATACAGTGCATACAACAATAGTAACATAATGGTCGGATCATAACGTTTTTGTACGATTCAACAATTGAGCTCGGTTTTGGCGTTTATGCAGCTACCGATTAGATTTTACTTCGTGTACGAATGACAAATGGAGTCGCTTTAATTGCGGTTCCTCGTTCGGACCACTTTCGCTTTCATGTTCGCCTTTGGTTTCTGTTAAGGTTCCAGTAGTAGTTTGGTTTTCGGTTTCTGATTTTGGTGCGCGTCTCAATGCAGGTTTCGATTTTCTTTTTCGGTTTCGGTTCCAGTTTTGGGTTCGCTTTCGATTTCATTTTTGTTTTTCGAAAAATTTTATATTTGTACACAAATAACATTTTTTTTATTTTTTTTCTTTTTATATTTTATTTGTTGTTTGGTTTAGTTTTCGTTTCCCGCGCTCAAATCATCCGACACACATAAGTACTAATCTCATATGTCATTCGCGAAATACGCAAATAAAAGCGCACAAAACAGCGTCAAAATATCAACAATTAAAATAAATAAATAAATGTTTAAACAATCGGTCGAATCTTGATAATGTTTTGTCTTACGCTATTCAATGTACGTACATTAGACCGTTATAAAAAAATTTACTTCCTATGGTTTATTTTCTCCATTAGTAGTTTAAGAAACAAATTGTTTTCTAAAGTATTTTTAAGCTATTCTCTTTGGGCCTTGAACCTGGAACCTTCGGCATGATAAGCGACCACACTCCCTGCAAAAATTGATACTAGTGTTCTGTGAGCACGCGATGCTGAAAAACTCATGTATTAACATTTACAGGATTCACAAGTGGTCATAAGATGGCATATTGTAGACCGTCAACAAATTTATGTTATTACAAAAATATGGCGGTTTATGACTCTTTGTGAATATCCTTGTTAACAGTGCGTCAATGGCTGCTCACATATTGTCATCAAAGTCATCTAAGGAGAATCTAAGGAAATTTTCAGTTTAAAAAGATTTGTACCATGGGAAAGTTGCTCTCGGAGACATAGGTTCTACATTGCTTTTGAAAACATGTTAGGCGACATGTGGGGTTACAACGCATGCAGGACATATATTTCGTATGTCGAGGTTGATTCAGAACAAGTAAGAGCTTAACCTTATACAGTCTCCAGAATGAGTTGGGCCAGGGTGTCACATGTCTCCTTGGTAGTCTGGTTTCTTCTTCTGCACGGGTAGGATTGTGTACACTGGATAAAACGGCTGCTTAGGCAGGTGCCGGATCTCATCATAGTGCCAACGGAGATGTTTCCCTATCCCTTTTGAGGGAAATTTTTTGCTAGAGTGTTCTGGTTTGCGACAATTAAGCAAAAACTGTCCGTTTCAATATTTTGTTATACTTTTTAATTTTGACTCGTTTGCCTCACTAGGTAGATGATGTTCAGGGGCCTTAGGAAGACACCCGTGGCAGTTCTGAGTGCAGCTTTTGCGGCCTTTTCCAGTGTGTGTGCTCCTTTTAAGACCGGGCGACGAGACTGATGAGGCGTAGCACTTGAGCGGCGGCTAATTAGTTTTTAAGTGACTAGCGACGTATCTTTATCTTTTCTCCAAGTGCTAGCGACTTGTTGCTTCTTTGTGGTACTATTGGATTGGTGGTACTATTGGATACTATTTTGAAGGCGTGTGCCTTGAAGGTGAGACTGTTATTGAACCTTACCCTACGATCTTTGGGTGACTGACAGTCGATAGCACAACAACATCGCCGTTAGTGTTCAATATTGTGTCATCTATTCCTTCATGTCGTGAACGATGTGACCGTGTATTTGAACGGTGATAGTACCAGGTCGCGCGAGGTGAAGAAACCAGAAAGGCTGGAGGGATAGCTATTTATTCTAGAAACTAATTCGTCGATTGGAGGTTCAAGTCTTTTTGCCATTATCGTGCAGTCGTCTGCGTAGGAAATGATAGTAACTCGTTTTGGTGGCGAGACATCTTTGATAACTAGAAGTTAAACAGAAGCGGGGATAGGACACCAACCTGTGGTACCCACTGTTTAATTCGCCTAGGTTTTGAGATGTCGTTCATAAATTGAACCGACGCTTGCCGACCATTCAAGTATGCGGCCCATATTTTTAAACAAAGGGGAAGGGGTCACTGAAGTAGCATGCCGTGGTTGACTGTGACATAAGCTTTTGACAAGTCAAATGCCACGAGCACCATCCCATGGTAGGGGTTTTGCTGGTTCAGTCCGTACTTTATCTGGCTATTTGTGGCCTTTAACGGCAGTGATAGTTCGCGAAGTAAGCGACGATTCGCAGTGACTTGCCTTCGTTGACTGGTTTCTCAAGCTTTAGTAGTGGATTGTGAATATCCTATCTAAACTATTTAACGGCTATAAAGTTATGAGCTTATATGACGTGTTATGAAACTTTGCATTTTCCTAAGTTTATGGTCATAATTTCGCGGTTTTTTTTTAAACTCAACTTTATATGAGGAAGCAGAAACACATTTTAAACAAGTTTTTTGGCAGTGTTATGCATTAATCAATGTTTCGAAAGGTTACCGCACCATTTCACATGAAGCTTTTTGTTGCATTGAAAGCAAGAGCGAAATTTTTTGTTGTGTATGCTGTGTCGATTTATATGCCAGTGGTTTCCGGTTCATAACCCACTAGCGCCCATTAATGTTGAACATTCTAATTAAGTATTTTCTCCCTGCTGTTGTCCATTGTATATCTGCGTAGAGCATCCGCTTGGCATAAAAATGCTGCCAATTTATCGGAACAGTTCATAAAAGCACACTACAAATTTGGAAGATAATCCCGGCCCAAAGCTCGTAAAAGTTCAATTCGACCCCAACTAATATTTTTTTATTATTTATATTAGTATGTCTGTGTTTAGTTCAGGGCCGTAGCGTG
This sequence comes from Eurosta solidaginis, assembly GCA_029619165.1. Classification (NCBI taxonomy): domain Eukaryota; kingdom Metazoa; phylum Arthropoda; class Insecta; order Diptera; family Tephritidae; genus Eurosta; species Eurosta solidaginis. Next base: position 15,169 of record JARSSU010012763.1, on the reverse strand, counting down.
AGTCGCAGGGGCCCCTGGGCAGAACAATAATTGGGGCCCCTTTATCAAAATTATATCCGTGTATTTCTGCCATGAAAAGCTTCTCAGTGAAAATTCATCTGTTTGTAGGATAAACTAAGAACGAGCACGACGCAAATTTAACAAGTAAGGAAGGTTAAGTTCGGGTGTAACCGAACATTACATACTCAGTTGAGAGCTATGGTGACAACATAAGGGAAAATAACCATGTAGGAAAATGAACCGAGGGAAACCCTGGAATGTGTTTGTATGACATGTGTATCAAATGAAAGGCATTAAAGAGTATTTTATGAGGGAGTGGGCCATAGTTCTATAGGTGCACGCCATTTAGGGATATAGCCATAAAGGTGGATCAGGTTGACTCTAGAATGCGTTTGTACGATATGGGTATCAAATGAAAGGTGTTAATGAGTATTTTAAAAGGGAGTAACCCTAGTTCCATAGGTGGACGCCGTTTCGAGATATCGACATAAAGGTGGACCAGGGGTGACCCTAGAATTTGTTTGTACAATATGGGTATCAAAAGAAAGTGTTAATGAGTATTTTAAAAGGGAGTGAGCTTAGTTCCACAGGTGGACGCCGTTTCGAGATATCGCCATAAAGGTGGACCAGGTGTGACCCTAGAATTTGTTTGTACGATATGGGTATCAAATTAAAGGTATTAATGAGGGTTTTAAAAGAGAGTGGTGGTAGTTGTATAAGTGGTCGCCTTTTCGAGATATAGCCATAAAGGTGGATCAGGTTGACTCTAGAATGCGTTTGTACGATATGGGTATCAAATGAAAGGTGTTAATGAGTATTTTAAAAGGGAGTAATCCTTAGTTCCATAGGTGGACGCCGTTTCGAGATATCGCCATAAAGGTGGACCAGGGGTGACCCTAGAATTTGTTTGTACAATATGGGTATCAAAAGAAAGGTGTTAATGAGTATTTTAAAAGCGAGTGATGCTTAGTTCCACAGGTGGACGCCGTTTCGAGATATCGCCATAAAGGTGGACCAGGTGTGACCCTAGAATTTGTTTGTACGATATGGGTATCAAATTAAAGGTATTAAGGAGGGTTTTAAAAGGGAGTGGTGGTAGTTGTATAGGTGGTCGCCTTTTCGAGATATCGCCATAAAGGTGGACCAGGGGTGACTCTAGAATGCGTTTGTACGATATGGGTATCAAATGAAAGGTGTTAATGAGTATTTTAAAAGGGAGTAATCCTTAGTTCCATAGGTGGACGCCGTTTCGAGATATCGCCATAAAGGTGGACCAGGGGTGACCCTAGAATTTGTTTGTACAATATGGGTATCAAAAGAAAGGTGTTAATGAGTATTTTAAAAGGGAGTGATGCTTAGTTCCACAGGTGGACGCCGTTTCGAGATATCGCCATAAAGGTGGACCAGGTGTGACCCTAGAATTTGTTTGTACGATATGGGTATCAAATTAAAGGTATTAAGGAGGGTTTTAAAAGGGAGTGGTGGTAGTTGTATAGGTGGTCGCCTTTTCGAGATATCGCCATAAAGGTGGACCAGGGGTGACTCTAGAATGCGTTTGTACGATATGGGTATCAAATGAAAGGTGTTAATGAGTATTTTAAAAGGGAGTGATGCTTAGTTCCACAGGTGGACGCCGTTTCGAGATATCGCCATAAAGGTGGACCAGGTGTGACCCTAGAATGCGTTTGTACAATATGGGTATCAAACGAAAGGTGTTAATGAGTATTTTAAAAGGGAGTAATCCTTAGTTCCATAGGTGGACGCCGTTTCGAGATATCGCCATAAAGGTGGACCAGGGGTGACCCTAGAATTTGTTTGTACAATATGGGTATCAAAAGAAAGGTGTTAATGAGTATTTTAAAAGGGAGTGATGCTTAGTTCCAGAGGTGGACACCGTTTCGAGATATCGCCATAAAGGTGGACCAGGTGTGACCCTAGAATTTGTTTGTACGATATGGGTATCAAATTAAAGGTATTAATGAGGGTTTTAAAAGGGAGAGGTGGTAGTTGTATAGGTGGTCGCCTTTTCGAGATATCGCCATAAAGGTGGACCAGGGGTGACTCTAGAATGCGTTTGTACGATATGGGTATCAAATGAAAGGTGTTAATGAGTATTTTAAAAGGGAGTTATCCTTAGTTCCATAGGTGGACGCCAGTTTCGAGATATCGCCATAAAGGTGGACCAGGGGTGACCCTAGAATTTGTTTGTACAATATGGGTATCAAAAGAAAGGTGTTAATGAGTATTTTAAAAGGGAGTAATCCTTAGTTCCATAGGTGGACGCCGTTTCGAGATATCGCCACAAAGGTGGACCAGGGGTGACCCTAGAATTTGTTTGTACAATATGGGCATCAAAGAATGGTGTTAATGAGTATTTTAAAAGGGAGTGGGCCTTAGTTCTATAGGTGGACGCCGTTTCGAAATATCGCCATAAAGGTGGACCAGGGGTGACTCTAGAATGCGTTTGTACGATATGGGTATCAAATGAAAGGTGTTAATGAGTATTTTAAAAGGGAGTAATCCTTAGTTCCATAGGTGGACGCCGTTTCGAGATACGCCATAAAGGTGGACCAGGGGTGACCCTAGAATTTGTTTGTACAATATGGGTATCAAAAGAAAGGTGTTAATGAGTATTTTAAAAGGGAGTGGGCCTTAGTTCTATAGGTGGACGCCGTTTCGAAATATCGCCATAAAGGTGGACCAGGGTGACTCTAGAATGTGTTTGTACGATATGGGTATCAAATTAAAGGTATTAATGAGAGTTTTAAAAGGGAGTGGTGGTAGTTGTATATGTGAAGGCGTTTTCCAGATCGCGACCAAAATGTGGACCTGTGACACAAACATCATCTGTTGGATACCGCTAATTTATTTATATATGTAATACCTGCCAAGATTTTAAGGGTTTTTTATTTCGCCCTGCGGAACTTTTTCATTTTCTTCTACTTAATATGGTAGGTGTCACAACCATTTTATAAAGTTTTTTCTAAAGTTATATTTCGTGTCAATAAACCAATCCAATTACCTCACCATGTTTCATCCCTTTTTTCGTATTTGGTATAGAATTATGGCATTTTTTTCATTTTTCGTAATTTTCGATATCGAAAAAGTGGGCGTGGTCATTGTCGGATTTCGTTCATTTTTCATACCAAAATAAAGTGAGTTCAAGTAAGTACGTGAACTAAGTTCATTAAAGATATGTCGATTTTTGCTCAAGTTATCGTGTTAACGGCCATGCGCAAGGACAGACGAACGACTGTGTATAAAAACTGGGCGTGGCATAAACCGATTTCGCCCGTTTTCACAGAAAACAGTTAACATCATAAAATCTATGCACCTACCAAATTTCAAAAGGATTGGTTAATTTTTGTTCGACTTATGGCGTTAAAAGTATCCTAGACAAATTAAATGAAAAAGGGCGGAGCCACGCCCATTTTGAAATTTTCTTTTATTTTTGTGTTTTGTTGCACCATGTCATTACTGGAGTTGAATGTTGACATAATTTACTTATATACTGTAAAGATATTAATTTTTTTGTTAAAATTTTACTTTAAAAAAATTTTTTTTTAAAGTGGGCGTGGTCCTTCTCCGATTTTGCAAATTTTTATTAGGCGTACATATAGTAATAGGAGTAACGTCCCTGCCAAATTTCATCATGATATCTTCAACGACTGACAAATTACAGCTTGCAAAAGTTTTAAATTACCTTCTTTTAAAAGTGGGCGGTGCCACGCCCATTGTCCAAAATTTTACTAATTTTCTATTCCGCGTCATAAATTCAACTCATCTACCAAGTTTCGTCGCTTTATCTGTCTTTGGTAATGAATTATCGCACTTTTTCGGTTTTACGAAATTTTCGATATCGAAAAAGTGGGCGTGGTTATAGTCCGATATTGTTGATTTTAAATAGTGATCTGAGATGAGTGCTCAGGAACCTACATACCAAATTTCATCAAGTTACCTCAAAATTTACTCAAGTTATCGTGTTAACGGCCATGCGGAAGGACAGACGGACGACTGTGTATAAAAACTGGGCGTGGCATCAACCGAATTCGCCTGTTTTCACAGAAAACAGTTAACATCATAAAAGCTATGCCCCTACCAAATTTCAAAAGGATTGGTTAATTTTTGTTCGACTTATGGCGTTAAAAGTGTCCTAGACAAATTAAATGAAAAAGGGCGGAGCCACGCCCATTTTGAAATTTTCTTTTATTTTTGTATTTTGTTGCACCATGTCATTACTGGAGTTGAATGTTGACATAATTTACTTATATACTGTAAAGATATTAAATTTTTTGTTAAAATTTTACTTTAAAAAAAAATTTTTTTTAAAAGTGGGCGTGGTCCTTCTCCGATTTTGCTAATTTTTATTAGGCGTACATATAGTAATAGGAGTAACGTCCCTGCCAAATTTCATCATGATATCTCCAACGACTGACAAATTACAGCTTGCAAAAATTATAAATTACCTTCTTTTAAAAGTGGGCGGTGCCACGCCCATTGTCCAAAATTTTACTAATTTTCTATTCTGCGTCATAAATCCAACTCATCTACCAAGTTTCGTCGCTTTATCTGTCTTTGGTAATGAATTATCGCACTTTTTCGGTTTTACGAAATTTTCGATATCGAAAAAGTGGGCGTGGTTATAGTCCGATATCGTTCATTTTAAATAGCGATCTGAGATGAGTGCTCAGGAACCTACGTACCAAATTTCATCAAGTTACCTCAAAATTTACTCAAGTTATCGTGTTAACGGACGGACGGACGGACGGACGGACATGGCTCAATCAAATTTTTTTTCGATCCTGATTATTTTGATATATGGAAGTCTATATCTATCTCGATTCCTTTATATATGTACAACCAACCGTTATCCAATCAAACTTAATATACTCTGTGAGCTCTGCTCAACTAGTATAAAGAAGAGCTCGATATGGGTGGAAGGTATCGCGCCAAGCATTTTCTTATTAATATTTATTCATTGCAATACGATACAGAGAGTTTTCTATAATAAATTTTGAACATATTCATATGACAGTCTCACTTAAACTTAGCTTTGGGAGACATCAGTCATACTAGTTTTATTAAAATATCATTAGTTTTTTACGACGTTTTAGATGAACTATTAAAGCTTTTCTCTCGATTTTACAGCAGCAAATGTGTCTATCACCACATTATAATCCACTCTGCGTGCTCTTTGGTTTTCGATGGACTATAGCGACAAATTACTCAACCTTTCTTGTGCCATCGTGCTTCGCAGGTAGTTTTTAATCAATTTCAATTTTGAAAAAGTTCGCTCAGCTTTTGCAGTTATTACGGGAATGATGAGAAACATCAGAAGAGCGGTGCAAACATCTGCGTAGCTCGAAGACAACGAGGAATTTTGAATAATCAAAAAATGAGTCAACTCTTTCACATCTTTCATAGGGGCAAGTTCTTTCTGAAATGTAGACCTGACAGACAGTAATTGAGAGGAAAATGATGCCGATACGTTCTCAGAAAATTGTTTGGAAAACTCGTCAGCTTTTTGTTCCAAGCTCTTTATCGACGCATTTGCTAGGAACTGTGGCTGCAAGACTTGATAATCACCCAGAACTTGTTTCATTCCGTCGAATCTATTTTCCAGTTGGGATGATATAATATCAATCATGGGATAGAAAATAGTCACTCGGAAACATTGTTCTGGATCATTGAATCTTTCATCCTGACATAGTTCATCGAAATGAATCTTGACCCTGCGTTATCCTTTGTTGGAAAATTTTTTTTTATTTTCCATAAATCGCATATATGTGAAGCATTGCGAAATAGCGAATCAAATTCATTTCGCAACTTCTGGATGCTTCGGAATGCATTTTGCAGCAGATCGTGCGCATTGAAAAGATCAAGTTTTTCCGACTGGAATTTAATTCATACATTTTTTCTTTGGAACAAATTTGAAAAATCTGTACTAATTTTAGTAAAATGCAGTTTTTCGTCCTTGCAAATTTTTCTACGTTATTTTAGATAGCAATAATTAATTGAATAGAAATCGAAGGTTTTAATTTGATTATTTCTTTTACTCGACAGGGGCCCCTGTAAGGTGGGGGCCCGGGGCATTGCCCCGGTTGCCCCTTGGTAGCTACGGCCCTGGTTTAGTTGTATTCGTTTATTTTTATAAAAAAATTTTCAAATAATATATTTTCTATATTTTTTATTCTCTTTTTTTATAACTTTTCGTGCCTGCTCTTAAATTCCTTTGCACATAAATTTATTTGGTTTTGATTGCATGTCTTTACATTTTAAAAGAGCTTAACACTCGTTACACTACGTTCGCATTCATTTGTCATGTTTGAAAGAGAAAATTTCCGCTTTAGTAAAAATTATGACCAATATGAAATAACAAAATCTACGAGCAAAAGCGTTAAACTAGAAAAGAAAAACGAAAGTCTTACAAACAAACGGTGCTTTAACATTTTGTAGTTGGTATGTGGCAGCGCTCATCACATGTTTTACAAGCATGTACTATAAATGTACTCAAATATGATTTTGTTTATGCATACATATATTTATTAGGGTGCCTCACTAAGATACTAAATATATTTTGAAAAGAAAAGCTTTACTTACTAAAATATTTTGTTCAAATAAATTACTGGTTATGCTTCACCCAGCATAGTTGAACGCTTCCCTTTGAACATATTCTTTCTAAAAACGTCTTTCAGTCCCACAATGATTTGCTTGCATTACAACCACCACCATTTAATGAAAACCCGTACTGTGAAGTTAGCAGAAAATAATATTTTAAATTTACTTACTATACCGACTTTTTTGTTTTTACATAAAACAACTGTAGGTTACATTATACCAATTTCACACAGACTGTTAATGAAATAATTAGTAAAGTTTTCTTCATTAAAGCCATTATTGAACTCAATCGTCCGTACGAAAAACAAATTGGTAATTATTTCATCATTGTTTTATTGATTAAAAAATGTAGTACGTTTTGCTTGAGCGGTCGAATTTTATTGTCAATAGCAAATGACAATCAAAATAAATTATTTTCAAATTTTCAAAAAACACCAAAAAAAAATTAAAATTTTTATTTTCGCTGCATTTCCAACAGCTTTTTCAAAAATAGGCACATATTTGGCTAGGTGTAATATCTATGAACAGTTATGCTTGCATTGTAATATGATTGGCTTAATAGTTAAGAAGAAAACGGCTAATATCCATTTTAACTATTTTTTCTAAAAGCTTAATATTTTTTTAGGGCTGCTGAGAGATGTTCGCTTAATGAACCATTTGGCCCTGTGCGAAAGGGAAATTTAATTATTTCATTAAACAAAATTTTGATTCAATTAAGTTTCTGTGTGAAGTTCGTATTTTGTTTCTTGTTAATTTCACATCATTTAATGTGAATTTCGCATGGAATTAATGTAAGCTCTCGAAATAATTCAAAGTTAACTTTGTGGAAGCTTACGATATTAAACTAACAAGGTTGCTCCTATCTCTAAAGAGAGAAGATCAAAGGCAGACTTACAGCGTACACACAAAGCACTGTCCTTCATGCCTATAAGTCACGCTGAAAGAAAAAATCTGGTAAAATCAATCGAATTATGGGTCAATTCAACTAATATTTCCGTGAATTTTTAACCAACGCAAATAGCTCTAGGATCAACTTAACACAAATTTTCGATTCTGAATTGAGTGTTTCAACGGTCAAATCAACAAAAAAAAATTAGGTCAACTGTAAGCTCTTCTCAAGAACAAAAAAAATGAACCTTTTTTCAGGCCTTGAGACCAGGATTTTCGGTGTTAGGCGTAGCACGCTACTATCACACCACGATTGCTGCCTAGCTCTGCGGTGTTAACTAACAATTATTAATGCCACCCTAAGAATCCCAATGAAAACTGTGAAAATAACAGATTTCCGTTAACATAAGAATCACACCGGATGTTGATATGCCAGAGATTTCTGCGGCACCATAGTCATAAGAACGTAGTCGTAAGCGCCGTGAGCGTATGTTTCTCTGTAAAAATTAGCTGATGTATTTGCATAATATTAACAGTTGTTCGCTGTGGAAACGACGTATAATACCAATTCTTTTGACAAAAAAATTATTTAAATTTATTGAGAAGCTGTAATTTTTACGAAATATTATTAACTTGAGACCAACGGTTTTTATTCTGTTGAAATAACTAAACAAATTTGTTTTGTTGATAAAAAAACTCAGTTGAATTAACGATAATGCGATATATTTTAATGAATGTTTGTTAATTCAAAAAGTAAGTGCGACAGGGAAAAAAGTGTCGATTTAGACGGAACCGGAATGTTTTTTTTTAATTTAAAGACCGCCATGTAGCGGGGTATTCTATTTCTTATCATATATTTGACTTAAGATCAGCAGGAATCAGAAAAAAAAGATAAAGATTTAGTTCCTACTGTAAAAAAACTTTAAAAATAACATCATTTTAGCTGCTAAAACGGCAGATGAAATTATGTAACATTAAAAAAAGATACGTGGTAAGAAATTTTAATACTTACAAACAAAGAAAGACTTCAATCGTTGAATTTCATATAAAAAAGTAACATGAAATAGTTTGGTGTTTAAACACATTACATTCAATTAAAAGTAAATTTCACGGTATTTAAAGATCAGCAGGAATAAAAATCTTACATAGTTTTTTTTTCTATTTTACAAAACCTTAAAAAAACAAGAGCAAATAGCAGATACAATTTAGTACTTAGTGCCAAAAACTGTTAAATTCGCAGTTGTATGAAAATGAATTTCAAAATTTAGATAAATATACTACGATTTTTTAACTATATTTAAAAATAACAGAAAAAAGTTTCCGATTCAACTAATTTTAATGTAAATTTCACAGCAATGTTAATTTAAATTTCACATTAACGAAAATGTAAATTTCACAGTAGTTTAAAGATCTGCAGGATTAAAAAATTACATCGATTTTATAAATTGTTTATAACATTTTTAAAAATAACAGCAGCAGCAAATACATTTTTGTAATTATAACAAAAAGGTAAACAAATTGAAATTCACAGATAAATATATGTTGGTTGGTTGGTTGCTGTGCTGCCCGGCTATGAAGCCGGGCCCAAGTAGTGCTCTAGGCGCCATTTTGATGCACTTTCTCCTGGAACCAATTATATTTTGGCTGATGTACCCTGCGCATTGTTTTACTCAAACCACCTGGTTAAAACAATAAACCTACTGATGTCCTTCATGCGGCAGTTTGTTAAGTCCGGAAACACATAGTTGCCTAGAGTTCGGGGCCGACAATAAGCGAGGGCTGGGAACTCGCAGAGGAAGTGAGTAACCGATTCCTCGGCACCCTCCTGTCTACAGCCCCTACACCTCTCATTGTAGGGGATACTCATTCTACTCCCGTGCGGGTTAAACGGCCAGTACCCTGTAATAGTGGCCGTGATTCTGTATATTTCCTTCCTAGACCTGTTTAGTAGATCATCGGTTCTTTTCTGGTTGTACTCTGTCCAGATTAGTTTGGTGATTCTACAGGTGGCCGTAGAGTACCAATCACGGATTCCTATTTTCCTAAGATATGTGAGAATGTCTCTTTTAATTGACATGAGTGGTCTATGCACCACGACGGCTTCCGTGATGTCTAATGATGCTCCTGCCTTTGCTATGTCATCCGCTTTTTCGTTACCGTCAATGTTCCTGTGGCCGGGTTCCCAGCTAAGTGTGATAGCTGCTGGTTATCTGCTTCACGTAGCACGACGGCTTTAGAGGATGTGTACGGTGATTCTAGCGCTTTGAGCGCCTGTCGGAGTATATGACTACCTAAATATCTGTATGGTAAGATATTTAAATTTTTCCAGGAAGACGTTCAGTTTCTTTTCCCGTAAAGTAGCACTTTTTCGAAGATCACAACCACCCCCATGCAGTGCAGCTCTAATCTAGTCTTCAATGAAGAGCTTTTTGTTTTAATGGTCAGGTAGTCTAATATACAGTTTTAAAAATATTTATAAGTGCTTCAAGTTTACTTACACGAGTCTGTTGTCAGCATAAAACGTAATTTTTCCTTTATTTTTTATTTTTTCACTGTTTAAACACAAATTCCGAGCCGCAAACATAATTAGCATTGTCTTAAGCTGTATTTGTTGAGTTTTTTTCTTTTCCTTTTTTAATGCCTTTTTTAATGTTTCTGTTTATTTCATAGTTGACTGCTTTGTAGCTTTCAATGCCATAGGTTTTTTTCGCTACTACTATATACCATTGTTCTTGTATTTACATTATTGTGTACATATGAAATTCAAGTGTTTACCAAAGCATTAAAAGTGTAAATTTAAATCGATTGGTGTGAACTTTCCCTTATTTAATGTCGTACATAATTTGCAATGCAGTAACAGCAAGTATACTGCCTTTTTGTTTGCTTTATAACTACACTGCTTTTTTCATGAATTAACCAAACATTCGCTGAAAATCAAACGTCGTAAATAAGTTGCCCCGTATTCGGTATGAAACCCCTTAAATTAGCTTAAACCTTCAACGACCGCACCGCTGCTGAACTAAGCGTCTTAATTGCCGCTTGGCTATCCGATTAAATGTTGAAGACGAGTATTGGCTTAACCACTATTTCAAACATCAACCCTAGGGCAGAGATCGCAGCTTTAACCTCTGAGTCACTTGCTACAGTACAAGGTCGATATTTGTCTTCCTAACACTACTACAGTTGACCGCAAGTCCGCATCACTCTCTTTGCTTGGAACACAATGTCCAACTTGACAGACTGGTTTCGAGGTACGCCAGAAGCTCGTTTTCGACCACAATTCAGAGTAGAAGAGTGTATATATGTTGAGCACATTCTTGTAGCGTACATTAACAATTTCTTCTTTCGGTGGTTATCCCATTCCAATGCACTACAAAATTGTTATTGTAATCGATTTTGTAAATAAATGCAACTAGAGCCCACTTGACTCGTAAAGTAAATTTTTTCTCTTCTAGAAAAAGGACGACGAACGAAGACCCATTTAATTTGAATTGCGATTACCGGGATTTTGTTAAATGATAATGATTATTTAATGTTTTCAAAGTAATAACTTATTTATAACGACTAAAAATAGTCAAAAAAAATCAAAAATCAAAAATAACCAAGAATACTTATTTTTAGACTGATTTTCAGCTTTTTTATTATTTTCGATTTTTGATAATTCTAAATAAATTTTTTTTTCTCTTTATTTTAAATTGCTATTTATAAATAAATAAAAAATAAATGTAAGGCGCGATAACCTCCGAAGAGATCTAAGGCCGAGCTTCTCTTCCAATTTGCGTCGTGCTCCTCTTGCTTTTCCCTACAAATTGGCCGGACGGGACCTACATGTTAGAAAAATTTTCTTCTAATTGAAAAACATTATTTCTAAAATTTTGATGTTACTTTGTTCGGGGTGTGAACCCAGGACCAGGCATGCTTAACGAACGAAACGATATCATTTCGTTACGATAATCAACGCTAATAAACGATTCCGCGATAGTTGGTGCAGTTTATGCCAACTCTACTCTTGTAGACTGCAAAGAACACTTAGATTTGAACGTCAGGCATGCGCTCGTCCGACAATATTTTAGATGTGCTTTACATCGCAATAGTAGTGGCTGTTGATATGACAGTGATCTGCAGTTAATCACTGTTGGAATGACCAACGAAATCAGTTCTTTTAACAGAAATATAATTCACATTGATTGAGAATCTGTAATTTTTATAGAATATTTTTTAATTGAGACCAACATTTTTTTTTCTTTTGAAATGAACAACAAACCAGATTTGTTGCTTTTACTAGCTTCACTTCTTATGTTGCTCATTGTATATTAATTTCAATTTCGTGGCGACGAAATGTCAACTTGAAGGCTTCAAATGTTACAAACATAGCTAAATAGTTGAAGGCGTTAAGTGACCACCATAATGTTAATTCATTTAAAACTGAAATGAAAATAAGCTGCAACGGAAATCAACAAAAGAAAATTTTATCTGCATTTAGTATGTGGGTTGATCAAATAAAAGATATATGCCAAGTTAAGTCAAAGCCGCAAGCACAGCTGCAGTCTTCGGAACTCGTAGCAAATGAGTAATATTCGTTGTGCTGCCAAATAAGCAAATACGCGTGGTTCAAAATACTTTAAAAATTGTTGCTGCAATTAAGTATTTGCTCACAATTACAATGAGCGTTTGATTTTGAGCTGTTATGATTTTTATCAATTTGATGTGATTCACAAGAAGAACTTATTCATTAAGCAATCAAAATTTCCTCAGCTTGCCACAATAACGCAAAATTATGTCATAAACAACAATTGCGTGAAAATGTAAATGGAAAAGAAAAAAATAATTGTTAGAAAAAAATTCTACGGTTCAAACTGGCTGGTCAACATTTTTTTGTTCGCCCATACAAAAAGCACTTGATATGCCGGCTATGGTTAAGAAATTTTGCTGTGTGCGCAAGAAAAAAAAATTGTGCTAAAATATTCAAATATTGAAGTGGCAAGGCGGAATTGATTTTGGGTGTTACGACAAGGTCGTCGAATGTTTGGTTAGTAATTTTCGTACCTATCCAAATGTGGACCAAAATTTAAGGCGTACGCGTGTGGTAAAGCCCACACAATCACTAACCAGCTTTGTGTCAATTGATATTTGATTTATAATTCTCTTTTTGCATTTGTACTATCTGTAAACATTCAATCTTTGCTTTCCACTCTTGTTGAGAACTAACGCTTACATAATATCGCTAAGTTCTTGTATTTTTGCCAAAATGAATGTTGCTCTTTATGTGTCGGATAACTGTTAGATTTTAATCGTACTTTCAAGAAATGTAACAAGGACAGTTCATGCTTGCACAATAATGTTTTTTCTTTTACCTGGTTTGGTCTAACAAAATTTTATGTAACGTACCTACATACTGTAACGAATTTTGGGAAATTCCGCTTATTTGAAATCTTCTGCTAACTTTCGAATCGCTACATTGTTGAATAAATCACTCCAATATTCAGTATTGCGAACTGGTCTTTATTTAGATTACTTTGGGAGTAGTACTTCACAACCAATAGCGTGTTTACATCAAAACTGAATAGTTATTACTCAGCATGCGCTGCTTTTATACTCTCGGTTTTCTCGTTCACCCATTTCTCCTAAGGTCTAGTAATTTCGCAAACAGTTGTACCTCATGCTTGGTTACCAGCTATATAAGTACATGTATATTTGTAGTTTATAGCCATAGTAACTACCTCGGCTGATGAGTTCATATGTGTGTGTGAGATATCTCGCCTGTGTGTGAGATACCGTCGTCTTCTACATAAGTGTTGCTAGCTGTATTGTGGACATGTCCATAAGAGTCGCTGCTTCATGTTTTTGTTGTTGCGTGATAATTTACTACAGCTTAGTGATGCTAATATTCATCGCATAAGTTTATGCAAATTCGTAGCAAATTCAAAATTTTGCATTTTAGTGGATGTTCTGTTTTAAATTACCTTCTTTCTCATAAGCTGCGAACACGAAAATAGCAGATAAAATTATTAAGAAATTATACTATGTACGTATGAATTATTCTATTGACTCGTTTTGTTTTGTTGATTTTCCGACAGGGTGGATAATTGATGTATTTTGGAACGGTTTTCCGTCATCCCCTGTCAAGTGCTCGTTAAGACGAACGAAAAAATTAAACTGAGGGTGACGACGGATGCCGGAAAAACATGCCAATATACAGTGGCTCACAGCTTATTTCGTGCAGCTACAAAAAACAACACTGTTGAGCTATATAGAAAGGAAAGTAGTGACGTTGTCAAAAAAATTCAAATGCACAATTTTAATAAAAATATGTTTTTATTTGAACAAATACTTAATTTTCATATGTTTACACGTTTGTGCCAATTATTTACTAAAAACTAAAATTATCTCAAAAACTAAGGCCACAGCTTATTTCGTGCACTGCGCCCGGCCTTAGAAAAAAGGACTTTGGTATTTAGTTTAGTACCTCGAATGACCACCTTTTTATACTCAGCGTGCTTTGCACACAAAGCATGTTAACTTGATTGGATAAGGGTTGGTTGTACAGGTATAAAAGAATCGATATAGATACATACTTCCATATATCAAAATCATCAGTATCGAAAAAAAAATTGATTGAGCCGTCCGTCCGTCTGCCCGTTAACACGATAACTTGAGTAAATATTGAGATATCTTCACCAAATTTGGTACACAAGCTTATCTGGACCCAGAATAGATTGGTATTGAAATGAGCGAATCGGATGATAACCACACCCACTTTTTATATATATAACATTTGGAAAACACAAAAAACCTGATTATTTAGTAAAGAATATACATAGAATGTTGAAATTTGACGTGTGGGCTGATATTGAGACTCTTGGTAAAAATTGGAAAACAATTTTAAAAATGGGCGTGGCACCGCCCCACTTGTGATAAAATCAATTTTACAAATATTATTAATCATAAATCAAAAATCGTTAAACCTATCTTAACAAAATTCGGCAGAGAGGTTGCCTTTACTATAAGGAATGCTTTGAAGAGAAATATACGAAATCGGTTAAAAATGGACGGGATCGGTTAAGGGCCACGGCAACTTAGATATAAGACAAATTTAAAAGGGTCGTAGATTAGAATAATAAGCTACAACTTAGCAAAAAATGGTTTTGAATCAATGATATTTCACTTATCAAGTTTTATTGTAAGATGAAGTGGGGAGACATTTTTTTAAAACGGGCGGTGCCTTGTGTTATGTAGAAAAGTAATTTATCTGAAATGAAATGTACAATTGAAGCTCACGCTGAGTATATAATGTTCGGTTACACCCGACACCTTTACTTGTTGTTAAATAACATCTTCAAGATTATTTTCCTTAGATGCAATTAGTTTTTGAGCGGTTTCGCGTAGTATCTTATGCCTTTCTTCGACAAGAGTAGTTTTTTAAATCGCTAATCTTACTTATCTGCCTTTGACCACAAATTTTCAATGACATTTAAGACGAGAGATTGTGGAAGTGGATTCATGAGGTGTGGACAGCTCCATATTGCCCATGTCTGCACAATCCCGTATTTGTGTTTAAGGTATTTGTCTTGGTTATTGCGAAATCGATCACGTATACCTAAATTAGGGGCAATTTGCTAGTAATAGTCTCTTCGTAAGGTTAAATACAAATTTTGTCCATTGT
>JARSSU010012760.1:0-18551 GCA_029619165.1 Eurosta solidaginis | reverse complement strand
AAGTGAAAACCTCAACAGCCTCTTAAAAAATCCTTGCGCAATTTCTGGATCGCTGCATCAAATATACAAAGAGCTCTTCCGTTGCTTATGATATACTTTTCGACTTAAAATAAAGAATATTGTGGTTGTTGTATTAACAGTGAGATTATTGTGGTAGAATGTAAATACATATTTTAGCACAAATTTGTACAAGTAAGTGTTCTTTCTTAAAAGAACGAATTTCCTTTAACTATTTTGATGCATTCCCTTTAATTTAACTAGTGAAAAAACTCCTATGAAATGGCAAAGAAATCTCCCTCTCCCTCACATTCATAATACCTACTTTTCTCCCATAACCGGTTTCCTCTTTTTCGAACATTGTTCAGAATAGGAGGAAAGGGAGAAGTGAAAAAACTCACAAGGATTTTTTATTTAGAATACGAGGAATGGGAGAAGGGAAAAACTCGCACGGAATTTTCGTTTAGAATTGGCCTGTATATGTATTCAATCCAAATACGACACCAGTAATTATTATTTGTAATGTGTCATAATTATAATATGGCAGCATTAACGATTATGAAATTGAAATAAACTTCCTACAAATATTCACTTGCATGTACACCCAACAAAAAAAAATGGGTTGCGATTTTAAGTAAATTTCGGAAACATGATTCAATATTTTTCTCTGCATACTACCATGCTGTGTATTTGCATAAGCCAATTTAAAAAAAAAGAACCACTGGAATTATCTGCCAGAAAATAGATTGTCATATCAAGGCGGTAGACTTCGCTAAATCGTAAATATATTTTCAACATATAAATCCAACTAAATTATATATTAATGCAATCAACTTTATCCTTAAAACGTAGATTATGATTGAAAAGAGTACTTAAATGTTTTGAGAAGCGTAAATAGTTACGGTATACCTAATTTGAAAGTCTAGGATTATTAAATTTTAAGCCAAAGTTTAATAATAATAATGATCAGCTAAATGAAATACTATTACGTACTTTTAGTTTATAGAACGGTTATCTACTTTAGTATTTACATTTAAAAAAAAATAAAAAATTTTACGATTAAATACATAACTACTCGTATAAGATATCTTCTGAATCACTGTCCAATATTAAAGAGTTTGGAAATTTGCGTTCAAATTTTTCTGTGCGTTAAGTAGACTAGAAACACAAACCTGCAAAATAAATTAAGCATACAAACAAATGTTAATTAAAGGAAAGAAAACGTAGCCATTTTATGACTACATATTCTGTGAGAAATGAAATCAAATCCATCAATTGCCAAATTACTTGTAGTTTTAATTAAATGAAAATCGCAAATAAAATAAACAAAATAAAATAAGTAAACTAAAATAAAATAAACTATAGTAAAATAAAATAAACTAAAAAATAAACAATTTTTTTTGTTTATATACTCTTCAGCCCCCTTTATTAATTATTAATAATTGTACTTACCAATAAGCTTACAACTAAAATCTACAGCTAAGAGCGTACAATAAGAATTTAGTCTCTGTTTCGCTAGTAGAGTAGATGGAAAATTTAAATGAATTTTGTAACCATGATTATTTTTTAATGTATCTTAAATAAATTGTAATTAGAATGGGAATGCTGACGTCGCCCTTTATTTAGAAGGCATAGGGTAAAACAGGTAAGGGGCCACCGAAATACAGGTGCGTCGGTGGCCATGGTTTTTGAGGGTGGGATCAGCACCGGGCGTCGCAACAACACCCGCGGCGCCCCTATGTATATTCGGCCTCTTTTTGTTTTCTTTTAATTTTTCAGCGTTTTTTTTTATTTTTGATTTTAGCGTTAGTCCGGTTCGGTAATTATTTTTGCGTCAGTTTTTTGTTGTGTAGCGCAATATATAGCTTCTCCAATTGTCAACCTCGACTTCGAGCGGCGAATCCCGTTTCACTAACAGATGAGGCTCTGGCGGCCCCAAGCTCCTTATGGAACTTGGGGGTGGGGAGGGAGGGATGGCCTGAAGGTTCAATGTGGCCATATAAATCGTTCCCGAGATGGTCGGGCCAGCACCTTAATGGTGCTGTGTTACCGGAGCGTATCGGGTCTGTATCCGACAAAGGACCATCACATCGATAATACTCCCCAATGCCTTCGGGAAGTAACCTAATCGCTACAACAACAACAACAACAACCCGCCCAGCCGACAATGACTAGCCACTGTGCACCACAACATCATGCCGACCGCCTTCCTTACTGCTTCCACCGAAAATGCGACTCCATAACAAAATGAAACGGTCACATTTAAGCTCGATACAGGCGCGGATGTCAACTGTATTCTCTTAGAAAACATAATAATAGAAATTCAATTATTATAAGCCGGTGTTAAGCTCATGAAATCTTAAATATAAGTATTCCCTTAAGCTTATGTAAAAAATTAAAAATTAATTTCGATAATCAAACAAATAATTTTTCGGTGTATGATTACAATGGAAAAAAAATACAAATTTTCGGTATAACCAAGTTAAAATGCGTAGACTTGAAATTAAATACGGAACATACAGCTGAGTTTCTGGTAGTAAATGAAAATTGCGAGCCTGTACTGGGACTTAGGTGGTATGAGCGATTTGGCCTAATCAAACGGTTGCATATTCAAGGGATTGTTTCGTTTCCTCAATCAAAGGAATTATTCTTAAGGAAATTCAATGATGTTTTCAAGGGAATTGGTAAATTTCCTGGAAAGTTTAAGATCCAATTATCACATAATACGAAACCGGTACTTCATTACAAAAAACGCATTCCTAATTCCCTAACGGATAGGTTAAAAGTAGAACTCGAGAGTATGGTTCAGGATAAAATAATTTCGCCAGTACACTATCCAACCCAATGGTAAACTTCGGATTTGTCTTGATCCAAAACCACTTAACGCCTGCATCAGGTCCGAACATTTCCTAATGCCAACGTTTGATGACTTAACGTCAAAATTAGCAAATAAACGAATAGTTTCAGTTTTTGATCTAAAAAGTGGATTTTGGCATATGGAACTTGACAAAGAAAGCTCAGACTTAAGAACATTTATGACCCCGTTTGGGAGATTTAAATTTAGTCGGGTTCCTTTTGGGTTAAACTGTGCACCGCAAATGTTTCAAAGGAAAATGTATTCAAATGGTTCAAAATGGTACGCACGTGTGCGCATGTCTCGTTGATTTACTTACACAGCACAAAGTCGTTTGTTACAACCATCTAATGAGGGAACGCTTTATGTGGCACTTCAAACCTTCAGGTATACCTCCGCTCACACATCCCCAAGTTCAGAGGAGGTTGATAATTGGGTCGATAGAAGCTTATATATTGCGCTGGAACCCTGAACGGGTTACGCTACCAGCCCCTTGATCTGGTATTTTAGTCGTCTCTACGACAGGCATACCTACGCGGGTATGTCTGACCCCCTAACCGCTGGGGGGATGCCATTGTCGTGATGGGCATTGGAGAAATCGCCTAAGATAATGCGAATATCGCCAGTGAGTAAGGCGCTAATAGTAGTGCGGTATCAACTGGCAGCAGGTAGCAGGAGAGATGTAGTTTTGTTGATGATTTTTGGGGTTTAGCATCGCTCTGACTCCGGGCAGATAAGCCGTGACGCTTCTAGTATATGATCGATGATGAAGATATGAGGATGAGTGGTGGATGATAAACGCGAGTAGCCGCCTCATTTCCACTCTGCGATCTTGCCTGTGACATTATACCCAGACCGGTCTGCAGAGCAGATCATGCTGAGTTTAGTGAGTGAGTTTAGTCTCTTGAATCGCAGCAATGCGGATGTTGTGCCGCTTCATGAAATCGACTATTTCCGTGATCTTCCCAGTTAAGTCAGAGGGTTACGTTTAACTGCAGAATTCTGAAGTGCATAGGTGGAGACGTCGTCACTCTGGGAGTAAGTGACGGGCGACTAGCCTGGGTGTGAGAGGAGCTGGACTGTCCCTGGTCATAGCGATTGGGACACCTGGTGTATTTTATTTGGGTTGTTTGGCGGCCTGCAACATGGCGCAATGCAGCCCCGTCACTATCCCAGTAGTTGATTCTATGTACCGAGCGACCCGGGATATCCCCGACCAAGGACGGTTATTTTCAGTGTAGCGCCATTAATATTCGTTATGTCCTTCCCCAATTGTCATCCCGTCCAGCAGCTCCTCGCAGCGGACTGCTCATACTCTCCTGAAACGGGCCGGTATCGAACCCACATCCGGTCCTGTCTCCTGCACACGTACCTAAGAATGGTTTTGCTGCGTTTGCCGGAATAATCTTTTAGGACGGTCATACTCTTGTCATTGTGTCTCGGCAGGGATGGTGCATCGGACAGGTCTTGTTCAGGCGAGACCCTAAAACCAGACGTCCCGAATTTCTATCAATCGTTTGTGGCTCGTTGTTCACGGAGCCCAAAGTCGTTCCTGTAGTCTGAGCCTTAGCGCCCCACTACAGCAGCCACTACCAGTTCCCACTACAGCTGCTGTCGACGTTGTAGTCAGTACTTCGCCCCCCGTAATCGTTTCACTTTAATTTTATTTACTTTATTTATTTACGTATCTGAAGATCTATATAATTTAATAAGGTACAAAGTATTTTTAATGTTTACATATTTGTTTCAATTCATTGAATTTCTTTGACTTCACTATATAATAATCTATAAAAATTATTTACTAACTAAATTTAAAACTACTTAACCAGGTAGCGCTGTACAGTAGCTGTATAATAACTTTCTGATTTTTTGGTATTATTACAGTTTTTAAGTATCAATTGTCAGATCCTTATATTCTCTCATTCTTCGTAGTATATACTTTTTATCGAATTCAGATCTCACTACGCGGCAAGTAAAAGTGTTATTGTGTCTTGTTTGTATAGCTAATGACCTCTCTGTGTTTAGTCTGACACGTCACTGTCGGTAATTCGGCAAGTTTATCCCACCTTTATGTTGTGTATAAACTTCAATGTGTAGATCACTCACTAAATTGTCCTCAATATCCACTAACGGGAGTCCTAAGGAAACTTGATGTTTATCACACCGGGGTGACCCTAATGACAGGGTGTAGAGGCATTGGTTCCACATTACAATTAAAGCGAAATGGTAGTGTCATGTCAGGTGAGCCGTGTGTAGAAGTCCACGAAAATGGGACAAGCTCTGACCGCCATTCATATGGAATGGCCAGAGCGATTCTTTTGCATGCGGTTCAGCAGCTCGCTACTGTCCGGTGCGCATTGCGCGCCAAGTATCCTCTGGTAGCCGCTAGACACTCCGTTTAGCGTGAGCTAATGTGAGAAGGCGACAACCTGGCTAGGCCACTCTGACATAATCGTTTAAGGCTTAGCCGGGGGAGATCTCATGTTGTTGTGTTGTTGGTGTTGTAGCGAAAAGGTTGCTCCCGAAGGCTTTTGGGAGTGTTATCGTGTGATGCCTTGCCCGGATACAATGCCGTACGTCTCCGGTACCACAGCACCATTAAGGTGCTAGCCCGACCATCTCGGGAAACGATTTATGTGGCCACATTAAACCTTCAGGCCATTCCCTCTCTCCCTACCCCCAAGTTCCATGAGGAGCTTGGGGTCGCCAGAGCCTCGCCTGTTAGTGAACAGGATTCGCCGCGGATAGGTGAGGTTGACATTGGGTTTGGAGAAGCTATATATTGCGCTGGCAACCTAAAAGGTTGCGCTACACAGCCTTTGAATCTGGTATTTTAGTCGCCTCTACGACAGGCATACCTACCGCGGGTATATTCTGATCCCCTAACCCCTGGGGTGGGGAGATCTCATCGGCAGCGTCTGTACACCTCTAGGTGCGGCTGCACAGCGGCGTCTGTATTGGAGCAAGCGGCTCGCTATATAAACGTGCAAGTAATATTTTCACCCCCGCTGAGCGGTTGTGCGCTGGGCTTGGGACCCGCCACGTAAAACCATACTCCAATGAAATATAACAAGAAGCCTCGGATAAATACACTCTCTATTGATGACGACATGCAACGTTTGAAGGACAATGAATTGAGGGCTGCACCTGGAACGTCCGCTCCTGAATGGAATTGGTGCAGATGCTCGGCTGGTTGATGTCCTCGCGGCAAAGCACAATCATTGACATCACCGCCATCCAATGCAAATGTCGTGTGTGACGAAGCAAGGAAGAAGAAGATCAAAAATTGTGACATCTATTGGAGTGGCCATACGAATAAGCGCAGTTCGGCGTGGATTCATGTGGAGAGAGACTTTGTCGTCAGTGCTTGGCGTGTCACGCCTGTGGACGAGCGTCTCGCCGCTATCCGAAAAAGAAGCAGATTTTTTAATATATAATCCCATCTACGCCATGCGCCGACAAAGGTAAGAAGGACGATGAGGTGGCAAAGAGATCTTTTTATGAGACAATTAGAACGCACATACGAGCGCTGCCCCGTCCATGATATAAAAGTCGTGCTTGCGACTTCAACGCCAGGGTGGCAAAGAAGGTGTTTTTTGTGGCGCTACAGTCAGAAAGTCAGCCTACACATATGAACTTCTCCTAACGGACAGTAGAGGCTGATTGACTTTAGGCCGTGCTCTGAACATGTGTCATACGCATTAATTGCAACACGAATAAAAGCGACAATAGTAGCGCACGAGTGTTTTCCGCGAATCACGTTTGTAAGCGAGATAAAAAATGTAGTTTCTGCTTCGGATATCTGAATCTGACGCAAATACGCGTCTTTTGATACCGCTATCGCGACATGTGTCGACCCGAATTTTTAAGTGCAGGACGTGCGGGCGAGTTGAAATTTTACTAATTTGAATTAAAAAGTCTTATATTCGATAACTACAGAGTTCCTATAAACAGAGTTGCGGATTGATACTTTTGTGTTATTTGTAGGACCCCTCTACCCTACAAATCAGCAAAGTTTGGAAATCGTGGCACCTTATATAACAATCTCAACCCGCATGGGAGCATATCTCCAAAGCACTTCGTACTGGCGCCAGGCAGAAATGGTTACCGAGCGCCACGAAAAAACACACTGGTACGATGAAGATGCGCGTTGCAACCGGCAGAGAAAAGACGCTGCTACAGGCTACCCAGTTAAAAGCGCGCGCGCACCAGAGGAGTGTGGTGAACGCTATCGTGAGTTGAAAAGGAAGCGAGACGCCTTTCAGAAGAAGAAAACAAAGCAGAGAGCATGGCGGAGTGCGAGTGAGCTTGAGACGGTAGCCACCAGGAGATAGCGCCCAGAAATTCTAACCAAAAATACGGTGACAGACGGAATTAAACCTTCCGGAGCAAACCTCCTGTAGGAATGAAACCGGCGACTTTGTAACTGATGTCCAGAGAGTGCTTAGATTACTGGAGGAATCTTCACTTTCTCTGCTCTCCTAAATGAAGGTCAGCAATTCACGCGCGTCAGCGATGAAGACACCGATCCCGCATCGATGATGATGGAATATATGTCGCCCAGATTGAAAACACAACAAAGGCCGAGGCGCTGATGATTGCCTGCGAGCTATTACAGTACGGCTGCGAGAGATTGGTAAGGCGCATGCAGCAGAATGCTACGGCAAAATATGCGCGACGAGTGCATGCCGACGGTTGGAATCGCGCCAGTTCACAAGAGATACTACAACTGCGCCGACTATCGTGGAATCAGACCTTCTTATATCGCATATAGGGTCCTTTCAGTGTATGTGTGTGAAAGATTGCGATAGCCCACTCGTGAGCCGCTGATTGGACCTATGCAGTGCGGCTTCAGACTTGGTAACCTACATGCGACCAGATTTTCACAATGCGCCAATCTGGAAAACCCCGTGAAAGAGAATCGTACACACATCACCTCTTCGTGGACTTTAAGCCGCCTTAGACAGTGCGAGAAAGGAGCTGGCTATATGCCGCTATATCATGACATTGGTGTTCCCCGCAAACTTATACGCTGTGCAAGAGGACTTGAGGCACACTATATCCGCTCAGTCAGAATTGGGAAGGACCTCTCCGATCCGTTTCGAAACTAAACGAGGTTTCGAAATGTGGACTAGGCCCTACTCGTGCGATATCTTAATTTGATGCTGGAGAAAATTTACTAGCTTCAGAACTTAACCCGCAGTGCAACAATATACTATAAAGCGTGCAATTACTGGCATTGCTGATGACAATTGATACATCGTCTAAACACCCCGCGCTGTTAGTTCTGCTTACTCTAAACTGAAAAAGAAGCGGTAAAGATAGTTTTGATGGTGAATGAGGACAAAACGAAAGTCCTGCTGTCATCCACAAGATTCAGCGCATACGCACCTTGGCACCACGCTACTGTTGCATCCATAATTTCGAATAGTAAAAGACTGTCGTTTTATTTTTGGAAGCCAAGCATCAACACTAGCACAAATCAGCACTGAATCCAGCGAAGAATCATGCATGCCAATAAATGCTACTGCTAACTTTGGCTAGGTAGGCAATTGAAAAGTCAGTCCTCTCTTCGTCGAACGAAATCATACTCTACAATTCACTTATCGTACCCTTCCTGCTATATGGGGCAGAACATGGACCATGACAACAGCATAGGAAGCGGCTTCGGGATGTTCGAGAGAAAAGTTCTTCGAAAGATTTATGGACCTCTTACGGTTGGCGATGGCGGCCAGTGACCGGAAGAAGATTTATGATGAGCACTGTACGAGCTCTACGCAGACATCGACGATAGTCCAGCGAATAAAAAAGCGCGAGCGTGGCTGCGCTGTGCGTGGTTTAGGCATGTTATGCGAATGAAAGATGATGCTGCCGGCCAAGAAAGTGTTTTTCTACTGTTTTCGGAATACCCGCCTATGGAAGCAGGAGGTGGTAGAGGTGCGGCCTCCACTCCGTGGAGCAGGACCAGGGTGGAAAACGATTTAACTCCCTTGGTGTGACCATTGTGCCGGTTGGCGGAGCGAAGGCGCGATTGGCTTGCCTTGTTTGTGAGGGCCATAACCGTTTATACGTGTAAGCGCCATTAAGTAAGTAAGGTGTCATAGTAGGGACACATTGCAAGTGGGGCTGACATTTTTGTATGTCGGGGTTATTTCCTGGAAGGTAAGAGTTTAACCTTGTACAGTATCCAGAACGAAAGTTGACTTAGGTGACTCGCATTTCCCTGTAGAATGCGTTCCTCTTCCGCAAGTTTTGGATACTGGCTCTTTGAGTACAGGATTCACCGTGCAATTCCTGGCATAAGACCCGACGCCTGTTTGTGTGGAGTTCACCAAGGACCTGCTTGTGTTTTTTTGCTTCTACGCTGAGTTCTCAGGTGCCGTATTTCCCTCATAATGCTTACGGAGATCACTCCTTAACCCCTAGCGGTGTTAGGCTCATCAAATCAGATGGATGGCCCAGGTTTTCTGATTTTCCACAGAAACTCTTTTGTTAGGCATCTAATTCATCTCCTGATGGGAGTAGTCTCGCCCATTATGTAGATTGTGTTCTGGGGGATACGTAAGACAGCCGTGGCGGTTCTGAGAAGCAGTATTTAGGCAAGGCATGTAGCTTCTTCCAGTGGGTAGTGTTTTAGCTTGGCGCCCTATAGGGACGCTAGCAAATGCGAATCGCTGGTCAGCTACTATTGTATGAGGTAATGAGCGTTTCTTTGTCTTTTCCCCAAGTACTGCCAGCAAGGGATTTGATGACTGTATTACTGGCTCTGGATTTTCGGTACGAATTGCGACTCGGCAGCTCATCAATGTAGATCCTGATCAAACGTCATAACAAGAGTTTTGGGGCGTGGACGTCGGTAGCGTAGTGCCATCGACGTGGAGTTCAAAATGTCGACTTTGAGTACGTCCCATGTTGTAAATGAGGTCGCGGAAGATTTAGTCGGTGGATGCCATGTTTCCGCGAGGCAAAAAAACTGGAGAGATCAGAGAGGTAGCCGTTTTCCGTTTGCAGAGCTCATCGATCTCTTGGCCTGGGGCCTGTGGCCATTATAGTGCATCATCGGCGATGAAACGTAGTACCTCCCTCTGGTGGGAAGGTAGCTTAGATATGTAGAATATTAAACAAAAGCGGATAGGACACCACCCTGTGGGCACCCCTTGTTTCATTCTTTCTTGGTTTGATGTTTCGTTTCCAAATTGCACCGATGCCTTCCGAACATCCAGATATTTGCGGTCCTACCTTTAAGACTTGGTGGAAGGTAAACCCTTCAAGGTCTTTCAGTAACGTGCCCCATGGTTGACCGTATCAACGCTTTTTGATTGGTCTAGGCGCAACGACATCTGTTCTATTGTGGGTGTGTTGATTTAAACCGCAATTTATCTGGGTTCTGTGATGTCATTTAGGCGCGGTGGTGGTGCTGGGGTGAGTTTTCTGGGAAGCCAATGCTGTGACAGGCTAGCTGCAATTTGCTTTGAAGTAGGGGATCAAAATGGCTTCAACGTTTTGGGGCTACTGGGCTACTGCCGATAGTAGATATCGGCGATATGACTCTCCTATGAACTTGGGGGTGGGAGGGAGGGGAATGGCCGGTTTAATGTGGCCACATAAATCGTTCCTAGTAATGTCGGGTCTACACCTTAATGGTGCTGTGGTGCCGGACGTAGCCGGAATCTGTACCGCGGCCAAAGGCCCATTACATCGATAACACTCCCACAAGCCTTCGGGAGCAACTTATGCTACAACAACAACAAAAAACAACTCCCCTATGTTTGCTGGTTTCCCCAGCTTTAGTATAGGGACCCCCTTGGCCATTTTCATTTTTTCGGTATGCACCACGTTGGTAAGAGACAGTTGAAGACCTGTCTCTAACTCTTTGAAACCCTTTTGCACCACAATATGCTTTTAACATCGGCATTGCTATGCCGTCTGGGCTCACTTCTTCGGATGGTTTAAGCATGACCGATGGCATCCTCAACCTCTTTGGCGGTGATGTAATTGTTACGCGCTGGAATTTTGTGTTTAAGTGCGTGTCTGTTGGCCCTCCGTCTATGTTGTTGTTGTGTAGCAATGCTCGCCCCCACCTATATAGCCGCGACCGATCACAATTGTCATCAATATCCTCTACGGGAGTCAAGTAACTTGCCGTTTCAACAGGGTTGACCATGAGGAAAGGGGTGTTAGAGGCGTTGGTTCCACATTACAATCAAAGAGATGGTGTTGGTGTCATGTAGGGGAGCACATTGCAGCAGGCATACATTTTGTATGTCGGGTGATATTCAGTAGGTAGAGTTTAACCTGTTACGTATCCAGAACGAAGTTGAGCAGAGTGACACGCGTTTCCCTGGGGAGTATGCGTTTCCTCTTCTGCGAGTTCTGGATATTTTTCTTCAAGTACTGGATTCACCGGGCAAATTCCCGCATAAAGGGTCCGCCCTTCTATGGGGGATTCACCAGGGCCTTCTTTGGTTTTTTCCGCTTCATACGGCTGGTCTCAGTGCCGTCTTTCCTCAAATGCTTACGGAGATGACTCCTTAGGCCCCTACGGTGCTGGTTCGTCAATCAGATGTCTGTTGGGATGCCCCGGTTTCTGGGTATTCACAGAAACTTTTTGGTCAGCATCTCATTTGTTCTCTCCTGATGGGGAGTATGCTCGGCCTCATTATGCAGATGGGTGTTCTGGGACATAAGAAGACGGCCCTTGGCGATTCTGAGGAGGCAGTATTTTGGCAGGCCTGTAGTTTCTTCCAACGTGGGTGGTTTTTAGGCTTGCGGACCATATGGGTGACGCGTAGCACGTAATCGGCTGGGTAATTGCTTTGTATGTGGTCAAGAGCGTTTCTTTATCTTTTCCCCCCAGGTATTGCCACAAGGGATTTGAAGGATTTTATTACGGCTCTGAATTCTTGGAACAATTGCGGTTGCGTGCGCACCAAAATGGATCCTGAGCAAACGTCTCATAACAAGATTTTGTGGTGTAGGACTGTCGGTAGCGTAGTGCCATCGACGTGGATGTTCAATATGGTCCACATTTGGGGTCGTCCATTGTTTAAATAAGGTCGCGGAAATTTAGTCGGTGATGTAGAAGTTTTAGTGGAAATATACTTAAAACTCTTACTAGGTTGATAGTTATGCCATAAAAGAATTTATTTAAGAATAGACAAGTGTACATAAATAGACAAAGGGTTGCCATGTGTGTAACTTGTATCTCTCACTTACAAATTATATTACAACACCCTCACTAGAGATTCAATTGATTTTTTTTTCAATTAAAAATTTCAAAATTCATTAATAGATGTTAACAATTGCGATACTACTTAAGTATATGGTATGTAAGTGCTTCAAATAAGTATTTGTGATAAATTAAATTTTTGCTTAAACCATATTGTTTAGTAAATTTAGATATTGTTTTTTGAAGAGTTTATGGCTTGGTCATTATGTCAGCAATCAGTTCATTTGTACTTATATAATTTAGTTTAAATTATTCCATCAGCGGGCTTTTCCACACGAATAAATAATTCTTCAACATCACTGTGTTTGGTGCTAGGCGATGATAGTTGTTGTCGAAGCTAGTTTTGATTGCTTCCTTGAGTGGTCGCAATAAAGTTGCATTGAAGTTGCTGTAAGAGAGATTCTCCAAAAAGTTAAATCTTTTCAAGCGTTGGTGCTGGTGGCCAAAGTGCTTCTTGTATTGCAGCTATAAACCATTGACATAAACTCTGGCCTCATGTCGATTACATGTCAAACAGTGGGCTTGCTTACGTGTTGGCCCACGAAATTGCACCACTTTGTGCAAGACACACACACGTACACATTTGGTATGTAACGGCGAGTTCATCTTGTCGTAAACACAGCTCCAAGCCGCATACACAAAATCCAAGCACATATGATCATTATGCTTTAATCTATCTGTATGTTAATTTAAAATCAAAGAACTTTTAAATAGCGAAGAAATCTTTTCACTGCGGTCCAATGAGCTTTGCCGTAATTGAATTAAAACGACTTAAATGACTCATGCGTAAACTAATGTCCGGGCGACTATTTGTGCAGCATATAGAGGCAGGCCTATGGCTTCTTGATATGGAACGAAGAACATTTTGTTTCGCTCTTCATTGACTTTGACTTCATATCTTTGATAAATGCTGATTTGGGTCCCATCGGCGAGCCCACATGATACATTCACTCATGTTAAATCGATGTAACACATCCAGTATATATTCTTCTTGATCTATGGAGAATCATCCATCATTGTTGCGCGGACATTCATGCCAAGTACCGAGGTTGCGGTCCCAGTCCTTCATTTTGAATTGGGTAATAAATCATTCCTTTAAGTTTTCTTAATTTTACAATATTGCTTCCCCAAAATTCAGAATGTCATCAACGTATACAGCCAGTAATCAGAATATTTTGCGCTGAGTTCTTGAAAGAAATCATTGATCAAAGTTACCTTTTTAAATCCAAGTTTACTTATCAGAGACCGAATTCAGCTTCATGTTCCACATCCACTGGACTGCTTTAGTCATATAAGATTTGCGACAGTCGACATACATAGTAGTTTGATCTTTAAAGCATGTGGTTGGCGCATGTAGATTACTTATCTAATTCGCCCCTGTCGGGAAGCTGATACTGCATCCATCTGATGCACAATCAGGTCACATTTAACGGAGTACCAAGAAAGCGGTCGAAAAAGATCGCGCGACTGGAGAGTATGTCTCATCGTAGTCGATGCCTTTAACTTGCGAGTAGCCTTTGCACGACTAGACGTGCCTTGTATCGGCTAACTACACCATCCCGAATTCTTTGGATCTAACACCCATTTAATACTCAATAGGCTTGCTTCCAGGTGGAAGATCGGTTTAGCTCCCGGTATGCGTTTTGTATCAAAGTTTTTATATTCGCTTACCATGCATCTGTCATTTCTTACTATTGCTCCATCCAGGCTCCCGACGGTCATGGCTCGTTACCACAACCTGCTTGTTTGGCTAATAGCCCCAAGCTGCGTTTCGCATCGTTCGCCACGTTGCTTTCATCGTCGATATTTAATAGTGTATATCTCACCTGGTGATTGATGTTGAGCATTCGCAACCTCACTGCTATCGTCCATCCACCCTCACGGAATCTCGAGAAAATCAGATTGATCACCAGATATATTTACTCAGGATAGTTTATACTTCCTGCCGAGAGTGTCTTCACTTGCATTTTGGCCCCTCTGATTTGCTCTGGAATTCGTATCCCTCTAGACGAGACATCCCTCACTTAATTCAATAGATTTCATCTTCATCGAATGTCCGGTGTCCTTTCGTCAGCATTGATGATTGCGATCCGTTTCAGCATTTTTATTTGTGTTAGTGGTTTCTGTGCATATCGATCATCGGTAGACTATTTACTTGATGTTGGATCTTCAAAACTATAACGTTTACGACTTACCACAGTCTTCTTTGTATGTTTGTTTAGACAAGTTGTAAGCTTTTATGCTGTGTCACAGTAGCCTACAAAATGCATTTTGTGACTTTGAATCCCAGCTTACACCGCTTCTGTAGAGTGTACCATGCCTTACATCCTAACATACGACAATTTTTGTTTTTTGTTTTGTCCAAATTTCTCTTGGAGTGTACACTTCCATATCTCTACATTGAATTCGATTAATTAAATTACCTGCAGTGGCTGCCTGCCTCTGCCCAAAATTGTTTAGTTAATTCGCTCGTATAACATACAGCGTACTTTTCTATTACGTTCTATTCATACGCCGGCGACACAGTTTTTGCTCAGGCTTATAAGGCGACGTGAACGCTGGTGTATAATTCCATGCTTTTTGATAAATGTTTCAAACCTCCCATTACAGAATTCTCTGCCATTGTCAACCGCATATTTTTTTATAGTCGCGTTTTGTTGATTTTCAACTACTTTTTCTTGAAATTTGTCATATATCGAAACCTCATCTTTACTTTTCATTGATAAACAAATACTTTGCACTGAAAGTCATCAATGAATGTCGCAATATATCTCGAACCTCCGATGATTTTGTGACATGGGCCCACATACCTCTGTATGTATAATTTGTACAACTTCAGTGGCACGGTTTACCCTTTCTCTTTTAAATGGAGCACGAGTTTGCTTACCTTGCGCACATTACCGTGCACGAATCCAATTTTTCTTTTGTAACTCAAAACCTTCCCGGTCGATTCTTTTTATACGATTCAAAATTTGATTCACACTCATGTCCCATGCGTCTGTGCACAAGTGCGAGTCGCCGCAACTGTTAACGCCATTGCACGTTGTTCCGTAGTACAACCTTAGTCGATATAAATCGTTCGACTAGCGGAGCATTAGCCAATAAATTTCCATTTGGTCGAAAATACGACAATTTGCACTGTTTAAAAATCAATGTTTTAAAACCTTGACTTGGCATTTGACGTACAACATCAATTTGCGCATATATTTGGTATGCATAAACGTCTTTTAACAATAACTTTATTCGCGATAGACTTGCCGTCAGCTGAAATTGACATACTCTATCACCAGCGCATTCCACTTTCAAACGCCCATTGTTACCACAATTACTTCGTTTGAATTGCTACATTGCGCTTACTTAAATTAGCTGAATCATAGTCATATGCACGAAGCTCCTGCATCCATAAGCCATTCATTCTTTGGTTGTTTTTGCAATTAAGATGTTTGTGCCAATAATACATTTTTAGTTCCTTCTAGATTTTAGCGGACATTTGTTTGCATAATGCCCCTTTTTTGGTTTGCATTCAAAAAAAAGGCAAAAAAAAAACCAACATGTTTTAACTTTGATTTTTCTGAAAATTTTTGTGTTTCTTGAACTAAAGCCATACTTCACCACCAGCAGATCGTGTCTAATTTCCTGAGTAAATTCGTACGCACCAGATCAGTAGTTTAACGCTTCTACGCTGTTTTGCAATTGCCATTACCATTGGCCGATCATCAGGCAACCGGCTTACATAATTTGCGCCACATGTCATCAAGGATCTTTGTGCCGTATTTGTCTAGCTTTTGATGTGCGCTAGTCTCTTGTTGACGTAGTCCTCCATGGATGAACATCTGTTAGTTCCAGCCGCTTAACTATTTATTAAATCCATTCGACGCAACACCCGTTGTCTTCAAATGCGCTCTCAGCGCGTTCCAGCATTTTGCATTTGCAAATTTTGTATATTACGGATAATTAGCGGCTCTACTAGCAGCCTAACGCAGATATGGCATGTAACTTTTTTTATTGTATCATTTTCTGAACTTCAGCGCAAGGCGTACCCCTTCAATACAAGATATGATTTTGCGGCGAATTTCCAGGAATCGTAATTTTCCCCCGCCTTTTAACTTTTCGATTTTGTCGTCCCATTATTATTTGTTTAACACGTGATTCAACCCAAAAATCACCCACTTGCTCAAAAAAAAAAAAAAAGCCGCAATGATATGTTCACAAATTTCGTATGTTGACAAAAGTATTCTTTTTTCGCAATTAGAAGGTGCAAATTTCTTATTAACTTTTCTACAAGGACAAAACGTGGTGCCCATAACCTGAGAAGTTTTAGTGGAATTATATTAAAACACGTCTACTAGTTTGAAATAGTTTGCCAAGAAGAAGATTTAGTTAAAATAGACAAAGTGTTACATAAGAAAAAGGGTTGCCCATGTGTGTAAATTGTATCTCTCACTTACTTACAAAATTATATTACACAGGTGACAATGCCAGGTTTTCGCGAGGCGAAAAAACTGGAGAGATCAAGGAGATAGGCGTTTATTTTATTGCATAGCTCATCGATATTTGGGCCTGGGCCTATGGCCATTATTGTGGCAGTCATCGGCGTAGGAAACGATTGTGACTCTTCTGGTGGTGAAGGTAGCTTAGATTGTAGAAATTAAACAAAAAGCGGGGATAGGACACCACCTTGTGCACCCTTGTTTAATTCTCCTTTGTTTTGATGTTTTTCGTTTCTAATGCACCGATGGCCTGCCGACCACCAAGATAATTTGCGGTCCACCTTTAAGACACGGGGAAGGGTGACCCTTCCAGTCTTGCAGTAACGAGCCATGGTTACCGTATCAAAAGCTTTTGATAGGTCTAACGCTACGAGTACTGTTCTATGGTGGGGAATATTGATTCAAACCGCAATTATCTGGGTGCTAATGACATTAGCGCGAGTAGTGCTATGGAGTTTTTTGAGCCAGCGTGATGAGGGGCTAGCTGCAAATGTCTTGGAAATAAGGGAGCAAAATGGCTTCAGCGTCTTTGCCACTGGCGATAGGGTAAGAGTATCGGACGATATGACTCACCTACGTTAGCTGGTTTCCCAGGTTTTAGTAGGGGACCACCTTGGCCATTTTCATTTCTCGGGTATGACAAAGGTGGAAAGAGACAGGTTGAAGACAGCGTAATAATTTGAAACCCTCTTTCCCTAGTTTTTTAAGCATCGCATGGCTTGCCGTCTGGGCCACTGCTTGGATGTTTAGCGCGACCAATGGCGTCCTCAACCTCTCTAGCGGTGATGGTAATTGGTACGCGCTGAGTTTGTTTTTATGTGCTGTCTATTGCCCTCCCGTCTATCTTTGTCGACCGTAGGATGCATTATATATTGTCGGAAAAAAGCGATCGCGCATTTTTCGCATCCGACAGCACCTTATCGCCAGAGGCGATGGAAATTTTGTCTTGGCTTAGTCGGATTCGATAGGGACTTTACGGTGGACCAAAGTTTACCTACACCGGCAAGGTTCAACCTCTTAGGTGCTCTCCCATTTCGCCCGCTTGTGTTCATCCACAAGCAATCTGACGCGTTGGTTTTTATCCCTTTATTTGGGGGTCGTTTGGATCAAGCTGTCTTATAAGGTCGCGTTCTCTCGCTAAGTGTGCGGCCTCCGCCGGGAAGTGGGGGCCGATTTCGGAATTTTCCCGGCGGGAATGAAATTGCCGAGGCGGATTCAATGACCTTACGGAAGGCACGCTCCCCTTGGCGGGCATCAGTCGGATGGGAGGGCAGCAAAGAGGTTGTCTGTAAAATTTGTATTCTTCCCACTTTCCTTTTTAAAGTTTATGAAAGTTCCTTTTTTCGGTGACGATGAAGTCGGCGGTACGCTCGAACGAAATAAGTATGGGCAGGTGGTCGGATGCCAATGTACCATCGCTGCCAGTTGACGCAGTTTACGAGTTCTGCGCTCACGATTGAGATATCTGGCGAGCTATGACAGCTTCCTACCATACGTGTGGGCGTCTCCGTTTATTGTGGCAGAACGTCGTTTCGTCTATTTGATCCGCTAACATCTCACCCCTACTGTCCCCCGCAAGTTTGAATGCCATAGGTCGTGGTGGGCATTGAAATCGCCTAAGATAATGCGATTGTTGCCAGTGAGTAAGGCCTCGATATTAGGCGGTATCCACTGGGGCACAGGTGACAGGAGGGTGTATATTTGATGATTTCTAGATTTGCATCCCTGACCGGACAGATAGGCCTTGACGTTCTAAGACATTGTCACTGCGGTCGATGCCAGGATCAATATATGATATTGCACAGAGTGGTGTATAATAAACGCGAGGCGCCTCCATTTCCGCTCTCGCGGTCTTTCCTGTGGACATTATAACCAGAGCAGGTCTGCAATGCAGATCTTGCTGTGAGTTTAGTCTCTTGAATCGCCGCAATGCGGATGTTGTGCCGCTTCATGAAATCGACTATCTCCGTAATCTTCCCAG